>JAKWJA010000555.1:0-187494 GCA_027704765.1 Solanum habrochaites | reverse complement strand
CCAACATAAACAATGCGGAAGACTTAAACTCATAAATAAAAGACAATTCAATAACTTCTAAAATTCAACATCTATTAACCCCACAAAAATCGGAAGTCTCACACAAAGGGGGGAAAAAAAAAAAAACCCAAATCATGAGCCAAAGTACTAAATAGGGAGTAATTTTTCGACAAGGAAAAGGAAAAAAAAGCTCTCAAAACAATAAAAGTAGTCTATGCCCGAAACAATTCAAGGCATCAAGACATGAGGAAGGAGCATCTAGGGTCCCAAGCTAGAACAGTAGTCACCCTGAGATCCGTTGTGACGAAGACTGAAATGGCTTGAACTATGTTGCAGTCGAAAGATGACGGCACGTTTGCGCACTCCACAAATAAAACAAGGAAACATAAAGTAGGAGGTCGTACAACCACAAGTACTGAGTAGGTATCAGTCGGCCAACTCAAATAGAAAATAGTATATATATCAAGTAACATCATAAAATAAACTAATATCCTCTAGCATGTAGCATTTATAATTACATAATCCTTGGTTACAACACAAGCACATTCATGAGGGAATCACGCCTCCTCATCATACTCGTTGAGGAAAACAGTTCTTAGATTGAGTATATTAGCATTCTTTCAAGATTCATTATGTTATTTACTCTCGTGCGGTACGTGAAAATCCGACTCCTCATTCTATCCCTCGGTGTCGAAGGACACTCCGATCCTCATATCTATCCGGGGTGTCGGAACGGAACTTCGATCCATCATATTCATCCTGGTACCGGAAAGTGGAACCCAATCCATTTATACTATCCATGGGTTGGAACGTGACACTCCGATACTCATATTCATCCTCGGACTACCGGAACGTGGCACCCGATCCATTATACTATACTGGTGTCGGAACGTGACCCTCGATCCTCATTCTATCCTCAGGGTGTCGGAACGTCATGACCCATCGATCCTCTATTCTATCTGGTACGGAACGTGGACCCGATCAATATACTATCCTGGTGTCTGAACGGACACTCTGATCCTCATATTCGATCCTGGTCGGAACGTGGCACCGGAGCCATCTAATATCCTGGTGTCGAACGTGACACTCCGATCATCAATTCTATCCTGACCGGAACGTGGCACCCGACCCTAATCTACTACTTTCGTTCATAAGCCTTCTTTTATACCAGGCATCGTCGTTAACAAGGTAGATTAGGGCTGGCCTCCTTTCTTCAAAAGGATTTAAGATTAATAGCTTTATAATGCTTATTTATCACAATCATGTATATATCTATAGATCACATTATGCATACAGCAATAGCATATAGCAGACTAATAATACTACTCAACACATATCATTCGCTATAAGAGATTTACTCGAATAGTGTAAAACCATAAACCTACCTCACCGAAGAATTGCGATCAACAAGCTATTTATCAAATCCTTGCTATCCTCTTCGTTTTCTCTCTCTCTCTACATCGTATCTTCTCCTTTTTCATGTCTCTCTGTCTTTCTATTTTCCGATTCAAACCCTCTTTCTTTTAACACTAATTAAATATAATTAGAATAAAAGATGGCAAATAATAACCCACTAATTAACATAAGGTTACCTCTTTTAACCCCAAGAATTAGACTTATTAACATCTAACCCTTCTAACTTTATAATTTAAAAGATGGTAATAGCAACAACGCCCTTAAAACTGTGTAAAGAAATCCGACCCAAGACTGGCGATTGCGAGCCGGGTGACGGGCCGTCGCGCATGAGACGGTCAGTCCTGCGTCCGTCACAAGGGTCCAGAGACTTATTTTAAGTGGATGGCCTTGACGGGCAGTCGAGCCTGCGACGGTCCGTCCGGCCATGCGTCATGACGTTCAGAGAGCGATTTTCAGTACCCAATTTCAGATTTGCTAAAGTGTTTGAAACGCCACCTCAACGTACGGTCCGTAGTGCCCTTGGAGTCCGTCGTGGCCTCGTCACCTCTGCCAGTTTATCCAGATAAAATCTGTTGACTTCAAAACGACTAAAAGGTCTTGTTACATAGATACCATTTACCAGAGTTAGTCCACGAACGATCACAAGAAGGAAACAAGGTGCGAAAGGAAGAACTGAATCCGTAAACAGATGTGGGTATCTTTCTGCATACTGCCTCCTTCTCCCAAGTGGCTTCTTCAAACGGTCGATTCTTCCATTGCACCTTGATGGAGCAATCTCTCTTGACCTCAACTTGCGAACTTCTCTACTAAAATAGCAACAGGTTCCCCTAATAAGACAAATTTCACAAGCAAAATGAATCCCAAAGGTAATGTAATTCCATCGCCATGTATCTTTTAAACATCGACACATGAAACACCGGATGTACTCCGGACACAACCCTTGCAGGCAAGCTAATCATAAGCCACCTCCTACTCTCTTAAAGTACTTCAAGGGACAATGTACCTTGACTAAGCTTTCTCTTTTACCAAACCGCATCACCCCTTCATGGACGAAACTTTCACACGTGTCACCCTCCATGAACTCTAAGTCTCTAACCTTAGATTGCATATTCTTTTGTCTAATTTGCGCCGCTAGAAGCTCTCTTGAATAGATTTCACTTTTTTCTATCGAATCCCTCAAAGACAGCTACCCCATGGTCAACCCTCCGAATGCATCCAACAAACCAATGGGAGACCTACATCTCCTACCATACAATGCGTAAATGGAGCCATATCAAATGCTGCAGTGATAGCTATATTATTGTATGAAAACTCCGCTAAGGGTAAGAAGATATCCCAATGGCCACCCAAAATTCCTTCCACACCTGCACGAAGCATATCCTCCAAACATTGAACGTTCGGCGTCAGACTGACCGTCAGTCGAGGATGGAACGCCAAGTAGAAGAGGTAGTAGAGAAGTAGTCAGAAGTACTAAGAATCCAACCTATACCCAATTCTGCATGCAATGTTTTCCAAAAACTTAGAAGTAAACTGCGTACTCATCTGATATGATGGTAGGGAATTCCATGCAATCGGAACACTCATGAGATGTAAAGTTTGGGCTAACTGCTCTGCATGTAGTACCTTAACCGGAATGAAATGAGCAGACTTAGTTAACCTATCAACAATCACCCAAATAGAGTCTTACTTGCCAATGTCTTTGGAAGACCACCCCGAAGTCCATTGCGATTCTCTCCATTTCCAGTCGGAGATGGAGCATAGTAAGACAAAAAGAACATCACTACAAATTCGTAATGCCCATACCTGGTCTAAAAAAGCAGTCTTTGGCACTCCGTTGCTCGTTATTTCAATTGAGATAACCGGATCTCAAGTCAATCTTAGAGAAGACACAAGCACTTTGTAACTGACTCGAACAATGTCATCAATGCCGAGGAAGAGGAGAATTGTTCTTTATAGTTACCTTGTTCAACTGACGGTAGTCTGATATGAACATCCGAAAACTCCCATCTTTTTCTTGACAAACAAAAACCGGAAGCCCCAAGGGATGCACTTGTTCTCAATGAAGCCTTTGGCTCAAACAACTCTTGAAGTGGGGCTTTTACTTCGTCGTAACTCCGCGGGCGGCCATTGGTAAGGGCGGTATAGAAAGAAATGAGGGCGGTGTACCCGGTTCGAGATCAATACAGAAGTCAATATCCCTATCTGGGGCATAATCGAGATCTACAGGAACATCAAGAAATCACGTGACACCGAAACCGGAATCAATCGAAGGTACTTGTGTAGTGTCCATCCTAGAGGTGCCCAAGAAAGGCTAAGACCTTTACTAACATTTCTAGCACGAGAAAGGAGATGATACGCACCGGATTGGAAGTGTAGTCCCCTCCCACACTAACGGATTGTCCGGCCTTGCTAACGTCACCCAGTCTTTAGCATTAAATCAAGATCGCAAATTGCGCGAGAAAGCCAGTCATACCCAGTTTACATCCAAAATCAACCATCTTAAGATAACCAATCTACATAAGTGTTACTCCCCACAAAGGTTCACCAAACAAGACCTCTATAACCTTTTCAACTACCACAGACTCACCAACTGGAGTGAGTAGAACCGAATAGGCGTATCAAGTAATCACAATGTAAGTTAGACCATTAGCAAATGGGAAGATATATAAGAAATGTGGATCCAGGATCAAACCAATACAGAGACATGCAATCCAAACCAGAAGATTTACCTGTGATTGACAGCATCATATGTTTCCGCCTTCTGAATCTCCCAGGGAAAGCATAACAATGGGCCCTTTCGTTTGTTTGTCGTTGCCCCTTACCATGTTGTATGTAGTGGCTCCAGTTTTGCCCTCACCCCGAGCACATTTTGGTGACCACCATTACTCGACCACCTCGGCCTCCGGAATAACGGCCTCTGCCTATGACCACTCTACCTCTAATGTTGGGGGTCTACACTTGTTTTGGACAATAACCTCTTGATATGACCAATCTCCCCACACCCATAACACTCTTAAGATTCACGCATAGGCCTCTCAGAGAAATGTTGACCGGCTGAGGTGGACCCCCGACTACAGTTGTAGTGAGACTGAAGGGTCGGAACTGAGTAACCTCCGGACCTTGTCCTCTTGCGTAAGAACCATTAAACTCAACACCCCTTTCGAAACCTCTTGATGTCGATGCCGTGGTGAATTCATCTAGCTTCACTCCTTCCACCTCTACCACGAATCTACCACTTTTGGAATGATTTTGCCCGTTAGCCGCTACCTGTAAGCTAAATCGCAATTCTGATCTCATCCCCTTCACAAAACGGCCAATCCGCTCTGTGGACTGAAACATAGGGGGTCTGGCATACTGGATAGTGAAGAAACCGCCTCATATGATTGACCGACATCATGACCTTGCTCTAGGCTCAAAACTCATCCATTTTCCTATCCCTCAAAGTCGGGGGCAATACAGTCCATAAACAAACTAGATATGAGGCCCAAGTCTAGGTGGTGCCTCGTTGATGTTGACACTCAACATGTGACCCACCACATTTTGGCGTTCCCTTGAAACCTGTAATCACGAACTCAACACCAAACCGCTTCATACTATACCCATCTTGTGTGTAGCTCATGACAATCAACCAGAAACAGAAATAGTAAGCATCCTCAGATTCTGCACTTGAAGACTGGAGGTTTCACTTTCAGAACTACTAAAAAGTTAATGCTGATCATTTGTCATGATAAGGCTAGTAGCAGTCGTGAAACGTGACTATGTCCAATGAGGCATCCATACGAGGAGGCCTAGTGATGAATGTCGTTACCTCTGAAACGGAGGTGTTGGTGGGAAACATTGGGGGTGCCTGACCTTGATCAGACAACCCACTAAGATAACGAGCCACAGATTGATCATCTCGGTAGGTTGGGTGTCATGTCCTCGTTCTGCACTTGTTCATTCTCACCATCCTACCCTTTCTCTTACTACCCCTCAGTCCGTGGAGGAGTCAATGACCTGCACCAGATGGGCTAGGTGCTCGTCCTCTCCGTCTAGAGGACGTCCCCCCAGACCTCTACCGGGCCTCTGACACGTTGCACTTCGAGCCTACAGCCCCAGTGGCTGGCTCAGAGCATCTTGTTTCTTGCTGATGTTGATGTTGGCGTAGTCGTGCTCTATTTAACATCTGCGAAATAAAGTGAAGATGGTCAGATACAATTTGTATCACACTAGATCCCAATTGGCTCCAAGTAATAGCACGAAAGAAAGAAAGAAGAATGCGATTTCCAAAGTCTTATAGCCTCTCAAAGAAAAGTAAGGCGTCCCCCTACCGTTCTTTAAGACTCCTACTAGACCATGTTGCTTGTGTGATGAGACAACGAACCCTCATGTCTGATACCAAGTTTGTCACGACCCAAAACGACTGGAGCGCGACTGGCACACATTTACCCTCTATGGGAGTTTGAACCAACCAATTCTAAACCTATCATTTCAATTTAATATCAACATTAAAACAAGGGAAAAGACTTAACTCAAAATAAAAGACAATTCAATAACTTCTAAAATTCAACATCTATTAATTCCCCAAAATCTGGAAGTCATCCCACAAGAACATCTATCATCAAAGGACTAAACTAGGATATTTAAGAAGCTAAAACAAATAAAAGCTAGTCTTGCCGAAACATTCAAGGCATAAGACATGAGGAAGGAGATCCAGTCCTAAGCTAGAAGCGGATTAGCTCCCCGAAGATGCCGGTTGTGAGAAGGACCTGGCTTGATCACTGTTGAGTCGAAGGATGACGGCAGTTTTTGACTGCACTCCACAAATAACAAAAGGAAAACATAAAAGTAGGGGGTCAGTACAACAACAGGAGTACTGAGTAGGTGATCTGAGGCCAACTCAAAATAGAAAATAGTATATATATTTCAAGTACATCATAAAATCAACCTAATATCCTTAGCAGTAGCATTTATAATTACCATTATCCTTGGTTACAAACACCAAGCACATCAATGAGGACTCACGCCTCCTCGCATACTCGTTTGGAAACAGTTCTTTAGATTGATGTATATTAGCGTCTTCAAGATCATTAGTTATTTACTCATATTGGCGTGTCGGTACGTGACACTCTGCTCCATTTCTATCCTGGGTCGGAACGTGACACGCCGATATCATATCTATCCTGGGTGTGGAACGTCGAACTCCTGATCCTCATATTCTATCGTGTTCCCGGAAGTGGCACCCGATCCAATGTCAACTATCATGGATGTAGTAACGTGACACTCCGATCCATAATATTCTATCACTGGTACCGGAGTGGCACCCGATCCATATACGATCCTGGTGTCGGAACGTGACACTCCGATCCTCATATTCTATCCTGGTGTCGGAAGTGACACTCACTATCCTCAAGATTCTATCATGGTACCGGAACGTGCACTCGATCATATAATATCCTGGTCTTTTTTGGGATGTCGGAACGTGTGATACTCGATCCTCATATCTATCCTGGGTACAGGAACGGGCACCCAGATCCATATACTATCCTGGTGTCGGAACGTGACACTCGATCCTATCTTATCCTGGTACCGGAACGTGGCACCGATCCCCTATCTAACTACTTCGTTCATAAGCCTTTTTTATACCAAGGCATCGATCCCCCCCCTCATTAACAAGGGAGATTAGGGTTTCTCAGATTTAAAGAGTCAATAGCTTTATCATGCTTATTTTATCACAATCATGTATATATATATAAGATCACATCAGCATAAACGCCAATAAGCATATAGAAGACTTAATAATACTACCAACAATATCATTCGCTATTAAGGAGTTTACTAGAACAGTGTAAAAACCATAACTACCTCCACCGAAGAAATTGCGATCAAAAGCCTATCTTTCAAAATTCTTGCTATCTCTTCGTTCCCTCTTCTCTCTCTTTCTCCTTTTGTCCTCTATTTGTTATTTCTATTTCCCTATTCAACCCCTCTTTCTGTTACCCTAATAATACCATAATTAAGCATAAAAGATGGCAATAATAACCACTAATGAACTTAAGGTATTACCTCTTAACCCCCCAAGAAATTAGACTTATTAACCATCAACCCTCTAACTTTATAATTAAAAGCCAGGCGGAATAGCGCAAAAAACGTCCCTTAAACGTGTAAAGAAATCGCCCAGACTGGGATGCGTAGCCCGTGACGGGCCGTCGCGTGCGACGGTCCGTCCTCATGTTGTCCGTACAGGTCAGAGACTGAGACTGTTTTTAAGTGGATGGCTGTGACGGGCAGTCGAGCCTGCGACGGTCAGTCCTGCATTCCGTCAGGAGTTCAGGAGTAGTCGATTTTCAGTACCAATTTCGATTTCATAAGTGTTTTGAAACGACACCCTCCACGACGGTCCGTGTGCCTGACGGTCCGTGTGGTTCGTCCCACCTCTGCCAGTTTTCCAGAATCAAATCTGTTGCTCAAAACGACGCCCAAACCGGTGTTACATGAACTATGAGTGATGATCAATGAAAGGAAGCAAGTAGTGTATGAGTGTGATCTATATTGCTTTGCTTCCTAAGATTGATTAATGTAGTATATTATTGTAACCTTGACTTTATAGTACATGAACGTAGTATTTCGTTTGTGTAAAGATACTTGTTAGCTACTTCCTTATATTGTATGGATTGATGAAAAAGGGGTTATTGATCATTGATAATTAAAGGACAAGCAAATTGCTAGTAAGCTTGTCTATTTTCTATACTTTATATAGATTGTTAGGTTGATGAAGCCTTGTATGCGGATAGTATGTATGGTCCACTTATGGTAAACATGTTTTATTGCTAAATTATATGTTCATGTGACATGGCTTGAGAGCATTATTACTGTGAATTTGTGTTGCGTATCACCCTAGGTGAGCTTTACGAGTTTTCATGATATAACTAGATCTAGGTGTATGACTCATGTTTACAAAGTATATGTAGGAGAATTTTGGAGTTTGATTAGCTGCTGCCTATGATGAGGTCCTAGAATGCAATATGTGAAGCAAAATTAATATAAGTGCATAATGACTTGTGCTTACTGTAAAAATGTTGTATGTCTTGAATAAATGATCTTTGTTCTATGTTATCCATTCTATGATGTTGTGTGATGTATCATTCACTAGGATTACATGATAGGTTTACTAGTATGGTCAAGGGTATGGAACCTTGTCTATGCATTGCACATGTGTACCTTTGATAGGATAGTTACTAGGTTTATCTTCTAAGTACATGTATAGGATTGTATAAACATGTTATGAATATGACTTATATCCTATGATGTTATGCATATGATATGATGAAATATGAATGTGCATAGTGTCTTAAAGTGTTTATATGAAAGGATTGGTCATATAGTTATACCTATAAACATATGCACTGATATATGAACATGTATGACATTTATGTGTTATGTGAAAGGTTTGATCACATATAAGTATACACACATGTATGATAATATAGTCGATGGAGGGGTCTTGAAAGGTGTGATCAAGTGTACCCTCAACTACATAGGTGCTTACATATGCTATGTCCATGTGAAAGGGTTCCTTACATGATATATGTTGACGAATCTCATCTATGACCTATGAGCTAAGCATATGAGGAGATGACTCTCCTAAGTCCTACATTTATTAAGTAATGTTAATAAAGGATTTTAAATAAAGGGAACTTAGCTTAGCACCGAGTGAACTTGACAATGAGAGGTGTTGGCTTCCCTTGGAGGAAGTTTCAGCATTGGGACCTCATAAGGTGTTGACTTCCCTTGAAGGAATATTAAACCTATGGTTCCATATGAGGTGTTGAATTTCGTTGAGAAAGATTCACACATGGTTTCTCATGAGATGAGGGTTATGTATATCTCTTTGTTCTAAAAACTATGTTTGGCACGTAAGATATATCAAGTGACTTCCCTAGTATGCGAACATGCGTTAATGTTTTACCTTGGCTAGGTAAGAACACCTTCCCTTGGTGTAAGGCTCTACAACACCAAATTCCATGTAGAACCTATGGTCTTAGAGTCGGTTAAGGCTAAAGTTTCCCTAAAGTAAAATGGACAATGGAAGTAAAGTAAGGACCCTAACTATTATCACTTAAGGGTAGTTTCTTAGTGTAGGTGGGGGTATGGGACTTCACATATGCAGTGCCACAGTGCTCTTGAGGAAGCTTCCTATAAGGCTGTTCTAATGCTGGGTCTTCTTGTATATGTCCTATGCATGACTTTGTAGTATTTATTACTTGTTGTGATGAGTGCAGTATATGAGTCCTAATGGATCTATGTGATGTGGTTTTGTCTTATATACACTATTTGTCAATGAAGATATGAGAAGGTCTTGCTGGACATGAATGAGTGTCTTCACTTACTATGTGATGTTATGAATTAGAGGTTAAGTAAGGCTGTGTGTTCTCCTGATAGGTTAATACTTAGATGTGAGTTATGGATCTCACATGTACATGTACTACTGAGACTTTGATTGGGATGTGAGTAAGGTCTTACAAGGTATATGTAATGTGACATTAGTATGTTCTGTGTGCCATAATTGAGGGTGTCTTATGATGTACTATACTTCCATGATGTTATGTTTTCACTTACGTGGATTGTATGTATGACTTCCTTGTGGACTTAAGGTGATGCATTGCACCAAGTATCAATAGAGGGTTACTTGGTGGAATAAGGAATTAAGAAGAAAAAAGATTCACTGTAAATTGAATGTAGTTCATTGTAAAGGAAAAATCAAGTTACTATAAAGTGCTTCAAAAATACCTTTAATGCAATTTGTGATTTTCTATGTTTGATGACCATTGAATGTTCTTATATGAAATATGTAAATTATATAATTCTTATTGTATAAAGGTTTTACGAAGCTTTCATAAAAAGGCATGAAGTATGATTCTAAGAAAAATGTCCCTTTTAAACACATGTTTTTGAATAGTTGCCATACTTAGTTCATTCTTGTATTAACTCCGTTCTTCTCTACCTTTTACACAACTGTAGATTATGGATGCTTAAAAGGATGTCTCTATGAATGAGGATCTTGTTATGTGTTTCCCAAGCACAAGCAAAAGGAATCCTTATGATTCAAGGATGTCCTTTGTCAACTCATGGTTTACTGTAAAGTCTTTTAAATTGTATATTTATGTATTATGTTATAAGGATGTGAAGATTATAAAGTATGATGGGCTATGAAAACTTATAATTTTCTGCTAAATTTACCTATGATAATGCGATGAATTATAACTATGGGCTTGTATAAGATCTCTGGGTGGTAAAGTATGCCATATTACTTCTAGAGGGTGCTCCCCGGTCCTGACAAACGTGGTATCATAGCATGAGGTTTATGAAAGTGGTTTAGGTTCCAAAAGTCTTATATTACCACGTCTAGTAGAGTCTCGATCATATGTGTGAGTCGCGACACATCTATGAGCGAGAGGCTATATGACGATAGCGTTTAACTTCTTCATCATTCTCATGTCGTGCCATAGAACTTAACTCTATAAGATCTCTCTCTTATGTTTTCTTGTCCGGTGGTCTTTTAGATGTGATTGATTGGATGAGATGGTATATCTATGCTTGAGGGAGAAAAGGTGAGTTTTGATGCTTATCTTGGTTTTATGGTTTCATGAGCAAGTGTGAAGGTGAACTTTTATATGCTTTGATGACATGATGTCCTTTGTGGAATATATGAGACCTATGTGGAATAACATTTTATGTTGAGAAATGTATGTCATGATATGGTTGATGCATGCTAGGAATTGTTATGGTGAAAATGAGTCTCTTTTGGAATGGCGTGTTACTTTATCGTGTTACATATATAAGCCTAATGACATGATTGAGTGAAAATGCTAGCGACACTATGGAGGATTTGTCTTAAGTTATGTATAAATATTCAAATGTTGCTTTGTTATATTGTGAAACCTTATATGTTTGCTTTTATATTGGATTGAAGTCTTTTGGGTAGACTTGCTCTAGGAGTAAAGGTAATATGCTTGTTTTGCTAGGGTTGATGAGATGGGTGTGAATGACCTAGCTGTACCTTACTGTAAGTTGAAAGAAAGAAAAGAAAAAAGTACTTATCGGTTAAGTCTCCTTTAAGGTTTCCCCTATTGTTGGATGACCTCGGTATTTTTGAGATTGGTATAATACTTTATGTCGTGGATAGTAGAATAACTTGATTAGTAGGGGATAATTTGCATTAGATGATTAAGGTGTTAAGAATGCCTTTGGTTCCTATGTTGACGTATGTAACTCCTTCAAAAGTGGTAATCACTTTTAGTGATTGAAAAGAAGTTGATAAGTTAAGATCCTCTTAAGTGAGTAGAGTTTTCTTAATTGGTCTACCCTAAGTGGGGGATGGTGATGTAATTAATAAGGTTGTATATTTTTTTTCTCTTTTCCTTATATTTTTATTTGAGCTAGAAGCTACTAAATCTTAGTAAATTTGTTCATGATAGGAGTTTTGTATAAAGTATGAATTGCATGACCTCTATATGTTTGGTATTCCTTGATTGACACTACCCTAAGAGTATTTTGAAGATTCTAAAGTACTAGAAAGGAAATTTTGATTAACTTCTTGGTTTTCTCATGTTGAATATGCATCTTGATATGCTAGTTATGCATTTAACTTCATGACATAAGGTAAGAATCATGTTTGAAGTCACTTTTGATATGTAAGGCTTAGCCTTATAATGAGGAATTTGAGTCTCCTTGAAATGAAAATGATAAATCTTTTGAAAACTATGTGACTGGTATTATTTGGAAAAACATGATTGTAGGCCCACTTTTTAAGAGTTAAGGCATGTCTAACCATTGTCCTTGTGTGTGCCTATAAATTGTAAGACTTTCTTGAAATAATGCATATTCATTAAAGCTAGTGTTATGCAAGAAACTGAAATTATGTGAAATGACTTCCTATTGTTGTGATGTGTGGTGTAATTTACCATTTTTGCTTCACTAGGAAATATTTTTGAGCATGCCATGATTGAAAGTTGGAGAAAATTCTCATGTTAAAACTAAAGTTGACCATTGTGCATTTGCTTGATGAATTGAATAGAATATGATAATGTTAAGAGGTTGAGGAGAAGGATATTCCCATCTACACAACAAAACATAGTATGGTTTGAGAAGACACTCATGGAACTAGTCTATGTAATCAGAATCCCATGGTCAACCTTATTAACTCAAAGTCATTGTGCATTGTGAAGTTTATAAGTGCCTAAGTGTTTATTGAGTGTTGTGGAATTACCTAATTGTGGCTTTTAAGATATTTGCATGATGAGCCTTAATGAATTGAAATTTAAAGACTGTGTTATTACTAGGAGAAGGATGTTCCTCCTATGAACATGACAATAGCCTATGTGCTTAATGCATTAAAGCGTGAGGGAATAAAAGTTTTGCTTGATTGTGTTGCTTTGAGTGATAAATGTTTTGAAGGTGTGTTCAGTGTATGTTTGGTGCATTAACTTCTATATGATGATGTTATGAATGTTGTAAGCTACTCTATGATTTCTTGAAGTCCTTGTTGTAATTATAGTGTTCTAAGTGTCATTCGAAGACGAATGTTCCTAAGTGGGAGATATTATAAGACCACCAAAATGAGTTAGGGTGTCTGGATCCTCACATGTGCCTATAACCTTTTTAATATGTTTATTAATTGTTGTAATGTAATCTTGGGTGATTTGAAGTTATTTGGAATTCAAAGTCAAGGTAGGACCAAGAAGTTTGACGACTAGTCACCTAAGGGGCCTTATGTGTTTTATGTGATTTTGTGTGTGTCATGAGATTATGAGGTCCTTATATTAGTTATAATAATTTTTTAGTCAGTATTATTAGTTTCATAAAGTTTAGAAGTCAAACGTTCAAGAACGTCCAAGTCGTTCGAAAGTTGCCCTTAAAACATGCATGTCTGTGTCTTGAGTGTTCCTAGCATGTTTGGACGTTTTTTCGTGTAATTGTTTTGGGTGAAACTGATTTTTAAGGTCCTTGAAGTGTTAATTTTCTCATTTACATTGGAAATGCCCGGGTACGACTCCCCAAGGTCCCCATAAGAGGCCCTCAAGAAAGACCCAAAGGTTGTGAAGACATTGCCTTGGCAGTGTCAAGAGACTAAGCCAAACGACGCCTTGTCAGTTGGTTGATGCCCCGTTGATGGGGGTTTCTCAATAAAGAATTAGCCCGGTGAAGGCTTAAGGCAGTTGACAAGCCTTAGACCCAAACGAAGGCCTGCAGAACAGTTTATCGATGGACTTACTGGGCGTCGATGGGTCCGTCTATGCAGGTTGTGTCAAACTGCCAGGTGATTGTTTTATTTAAGTGGTAAATGTGAAATTCACCCCACGTGCTAAACTTACCCTACATTGTTTATTTGGTTACTTTTGGGTGTATTTAAGTGATTAAAAACGCGACAACCCCATTCCTGGATTCAATTCACACAAATTAGGCTTTCCTCCAAATATATTCTCTCTAGAACCTCTATTGAAGGTGAATCTCAAGAAGACCTTAGAGCTTGGATTTCTATGGGTTCTTCATGAAGTTTTATAGGTTTTCTTCTACATAAAGGTATGATGATCCTTCATCTCTAGTTATCATTCCATCTATGGAGTTAATCTCAAAGTTGTTTTTAGAAAGGAAAATATGATTCAAGTCTGTTTCTTCATCATTCTAACACTATGGGTTCTTCTCACATGTGTTTAAGGCTTCCGAATGAAGTAGTTGAAGTAACATGTTATTTGTAATGTGAATTTTATCCAGTGCATGATGAACTAATTGCCCCCCATTCAAAAGTCGGATTTAGCTAGGTGTTGCTTTTGGTGACCTTGAATGTCTACCGATTGAATTATGATTCTAGCACGTTGAATTTATTATATCTACTGCCTAACATGTGTATTGATGGTGAATCATTGATGAGTGACCCATAAACATGAATGTTTGATAGGTTGAATAAGGCTAGTCTATAATGTAGTATTTTATGATCTTGATGCTAGACACTTATTGTGAGATTCAATTATGGTAAAGTGATGTTTAGACACTGCCTATGATGTAATGTGATTATAAATTATATGTAATGGATCCAATGTGGATCAAGACTTGATAATTTGAATATATGTTATCCTATCTTCCATGAATTTTTAATATGTAGCATTCTTATAGTGATCTCGAGTTTAGTGTCGATTGTAGTAGGATTTCGCTTATGTTATGATTTATTTAGCTTCTTCCCTACATGTATATTGTTGATGAAGTATTATTGATGATCAATTTAAGGTAAAGTGGTGAGTGACCTATATTACTATACTTCCTAACGACCTTAAATTTATAGTACATGAAAGTAGTATTTCGTTTGTGTAAAGATACTTGTAGCTACTGTTTATATTTTATTGATTGATGAAAAATGGGTGATTGATCAATGTTAATCAAAGGACGAGAAATTGGTAATATTGTCTATTTCCCTCTAATTTAAAAAGAATTGTTATTTGATGAAGCCTCGTATGACATTGTCGTGATATGGTCCTTATTGTGGCGGTGCTTTCAATCTTCAACCACTTTACCCCCACAATCTATCCCACCCCACCTCCCCACCCTCCCTTCACCTCCCCCCCGCCCCCACCCTCCACACACTTCCCTGGCTTTACAATTAACACCCCCGCCTCCCCACACCCCCTCTCCGCTCTCACCAACAACACCCACCCCCTAACGAAACCTCACCACCTTTCATCTCACTACCCAGCTCCCCTTCGATCTAACCATCGTCCCTCCACTCTCCCCCGCCCCTACTACCCCCCCGAATCCCCTCCCAACACACCACACCCTCTCCTATATCTTCCCATCCCTAAAAGCACACCTAAGCTCCACCTATCACTCCACCCCACATACAACCAACCCCAATCATATATCTCAAACCAATCATACCCTCCCCCCCGACCCCCCCGCACCCCTCCTTAACCACTACCGTCTACCCCACCTACTTATATACCACCCCCCACCCCATTTCTTACCCCCGCCCCCATACCCCTCCCCCCCCAACCTATGGACTACCTCAATTCATGCCCCCCCCACCTACCACACCTCCCTGTTATATCCCATCCATCTCGCCCCAAGTACCTTCCCCCTCATCTTTTCAGCCCCTCTACCATCTACTACTCCCTACTACTACCTGACCCCACGCCCACACTCCCCATCGTTCCCTCCGTCCACTTTGCCCAACCGCTTACACGCTACCACACCCTCCCCCTGGTCACCCCCCCCCTCTCTGTATCTTCCGTATCCCCTCCCATGCCCTACTCCCCTTTTCCCCCTTACTCAACATCACACTCCTAAGCTCGGTCCTGCCCCCCACCTAACCCCCGCCGTCCTCCCCATCGTGCTTTCTTTGTTGTAAATATATATATGTGCCTGAACGTGGCATTGAAGGGATTATACTGTGATGTGTGTTTGGTTATGATCACCCATGTAGAGCTTTTACCTACTTTCCCCTTTACCAGCTATGATCTAGGTTTGTATTGCTCATGTTACAGGTATATTTCGGACAATGTGGATTTTGATTAGTGCTGCCTCTGATGAGTCTAAATGCAATATGTAAGTAAAGTAATATAAGTGCAAGGACTAAAGCAGTACATAAAGTGTTGTAAGCGTGGAGTAAATGAGTCTTGTGCTATCTTATCCATTCTATGATGTTGTCTGATGTTTCATTCACAAGGATGATTTGATAGGTGTAATAGCATGGGCAAGGGTATGGAACCTTATCTATCTATTGCACATGTGTACCTTGATAGGACAGTTCCTAGGTTAATATTCTAAGTACATGCGTAGGATTGTACGAAAATGTTATGAATTTGACTTATATGCTATGATGTGAAGTATATGATATGATGAAATATGAATGTGCATAGTGTCTTAAAGTGTTTTGGGGAATATGAAAGGATTGCTCATATACTCTATTTATCAGACATAGGATTGTTATATAAAGATGATGACATTAATGGGTTAGTGAAGGTTTGCCTCACATAAACAAGTATACACACACACATGTAGTATAATCTAGTAGTGGAGGGTCCTTGAAAGGTGTGCTTAAGTGTACCCTAACTAGATAGTGCTTACGTATGCTATGTCCAGCGTGAAAGGGTTTTCTACATGATATAGGTGATGAATTCTATCTATGATCATAGTGCAAAGTCATATTAGGATTACAAATTCTAATAAGCCTACATTTTATATGTAATGTTAATAAAGGCTTTTAAATAAGGGCACTTATCTTAGCACGAGTGAACTTGACAATGAGAGTGTTGGCTTCGTTGGAGGAGATTCACCCACTGGGTTCCTCCATATAAGTTTGACTCCCTTGGAGAAACATTCACCTATGGTTCTCAAATGTGTTGGTTGACTTTCCTTGAGGAAGATTCACCCAAGGTTTCTAATCAGATATGACGACTCCAATGACCACTTGACCATGTTGTAGAGCGTTATATGTATCTCGTAGTTCCATAACTATTCTTTTTTTTTTTTTTTGCGCTAAATAGGATGTAGCGAGTGATTTATATTAGTTGAATTATGCTAAGCATGTGTTACTGTTTACCTGGCTAGGTAAGAAACACCTTCCATTAGGGTAAGGCTCTCTCTACAACCAAATTCAATGTTAGCACCATGTTTAGTGTAGCTAAGGCATCGTTTCTCTAATGTAAAATGCAAAATGGAAGTAAGTAAAGTAAGGACCCTAACTAGGCTACCTAAGGGTAGTTTGTTAGTGTAGGTGGGGGTTATGAGAATTCAAATATGCATGTACACAAGTGGCTCTGAGGGAAGTCTAGGAATTATGTTCTACATTAGGTGGTCTATGTATATGTCCTTATGTGAGGGACTTTGTAGTATTTGTTACTTGTGTGATGAAGTGCATGGTGTGAGTCTGAAGGATCTACGTGATGGTGGTCTGGTCTTATATACACTATGTTGGTCTAATGATTCTATGATGAAGGTCTTTCTTGACGTGAATGAAGTTGTCTTCATCTTAATATGTTGCTGCTGAATTAGAGATTTAAGACTTGTGCTCTCATTATACATTTACTAAGTATGTGGCTTTGTGAGGCTTCACATGTAATTGCAATAGTGGATTTAGATTTGGCTTGTGAGTAAGGTTTTATAAGGTTCTATGTGACGTGCCATAGTATGTTGAAGTGAATAAAGTTCACTGTAATGTCCCTTGGTCTTATGCTTGACGGTGTCCTGTTTATGAGTACGATACACCAGTGGTATTTGTGGCTTATGTAGATTGTATTATGACTTCCTTGTGGCCTTAAGGTGATGCATTGAAACCAAGTATCAGTTAGAGGTACTGGTGGATAAGGATTAAGAAGACAAGGGTTCATTTGTAAAATGAATGTAGTTCACTTGTAAGGGAAATCAAGTTACTGTAAAGTGCTTTAAAATGCCTTAAATGCAAGTGTGATTTATATGAGTGATGACCATTGGATGTGGCTTATATGGAGTTTTGTTAATATATTAATGCTTATTGTATAAGGTTTGTGTTTTATGAAGTTTTCACAATGAAGTTGATTTTAAGGGAAAAACGGGTACACTTTTAAATGCAGGTTTTTGCGATGGTGGTCATGTTAGTGATTCTTATATTTAAATCCATTTTTCCTCTACTTTTACACTATGTGTAGGTTTCAGATGCTACAAAAGATGCTCTATGAATGAGTAGCTTGTTATGTGTTCCCAAGCTCAAGCAAAGGAATCCTTAAAGATTCAAGGTGTCCGTTTGTCAAGTTCTGGTTGACTGTAGAGTCTTGTAAAGTCTTATGTTATGTGTTATGTATAAGGCCGTGTCTCTACTCTTCTCTAATTAATTTAAGTCTAGGCTGGCAAAAAAGTCTATCGTCTAAATACTACTTTGATTTATCATATAATATATATATATATGATATATAGATATTAATATATATGAGAGATATGATATAGATATAAATGAAATGGAAATTTCTAGCATACGATTGTTCCTATGAAAAAGTTCTAAATTTCCGTTAAAATTTACCTTGAACCAATGCGATGAATGATGAACTATGAGATTGGATAAGAACTCGAGAGTTCAAGTAAGTCATGTTACTTCATGGGGTGCTCCTAGGTGTTGCAATGTAATTGCTAACCGTAAATTTATGAATTGTAATGAAGGAACATACTCATGCAATTCTTATTGAGTATGATGATGAGGATTATAAAGGGATAGACCCCTATTACCTAAGCGAAGGATATGATAATTAATAAAGGCATTAAAGACATTTTAAAAGGGACGCTGAGCTAGCATGAGTGAACTTACAGATGAGGGGGTGGCAGTTCTTCCCCACCCCACCAATGACCATTGACCCCCCCCCCGCCCCACACCCCACCTACACCCCAATCCTACCGCTTCGCTACCTCTCACACAACCCCACCACCACTTCTTTACTGCCCCACTCTCCCCACCATAGACTCTCGCCTATCACCACCCTCCCCCCACTCGACCCCATCCTCCAACTCCCTCCCTATCAACCATCCGTCCGGTGGCGGCACCATTTCTCCCACACCCTCGTTCCGCCGTCCCCCCCCCCCCTCCCCACACTCTACACTTTCTATCCCCCATCCCCCACATCCTCCCCTCACCCCTGCCTAATCCCTTCACCCCCACGATCACCCACTACCTATTAGTCGCCACCACTAACCCCCATACCTCCAACGTTAACCCCCAAAAATCTCCCTCCTCCCATACCCGCACCACACCTCCACCACCTTCTCTCCCCCCCTCCCCCCCCCTTGCATTAGCCACCCCACCATTTAAACTCTATAACTTCACCCCACTCCCCCCCCCCATCCCCCCCCGGCCCGCCCCACCTCCTGTCGTTCACCTTCGTACACCCCTCACTCTATAATTGCTATTTTCTCTGGATATAATCAAAACTTATTCCCTCCATCAACTTCTCCCCCCCAAGACCCACCCCTCCTTCCATCTATAACCCACGAATCTCCCTTCTTTACACTCCACAGTTCTCTCACTTCAACTCACCCATTCCCAGAGCACCCCGGTCCAAACCCCCCCATCCCCACTCATATATCCCACCCACTACCCCCCTACCCCCCCCCTATTCTAAAAACCACCCTCTCGCTCCTCTCATGATCCCCCCCCCATCATCTACAAACTCCCACCACCGATTACCCCCACCCATCCCCCAATACCCATCCCCCCCACCCTCCTAAACTCTGGCCCCTAGCCTTCCTACTCAAGCCAATGCACCCGTGCGAAACTTCAACCGCCTCCAACTTTCATCGCCGCACCCTCCCATCTAATATCTCCTCATCTTCCCCTCTCTCAACCACTCCCCCCCCTCGAACCATTCTTTACTCTACACTGGCCGCCGCACCCACCTCCCTACCACTCCCTTACCCCCATCCCGCACCCCACCCCCACCCCCCTTCCGGTTCTCCACCTCTCCCCCCGCTCCCGACTCATCCCCCCACTCAGACCTATCTATCTTTTCTCCCCAACCCCCTCACCCCGCCCTTGACCCTCACCCCTCAACCCATACCACCCACATCATACCACCCCCCCATCCTTTACTACATAATCCCCCCACCCCCCGCCATCCGCCGTCCACCCTCTCCCTCTAGCCACTCTTCCCCCCCTCCCCCCCCCCGCGCCCCATACCTAACCCCCCCCACCCGTCTACCCCCAAATCGCACAACCCCTCTACTCACCTCCCTCACATTCCCCACATACTTGTAGCTCCCCAACATTCCCCCCCCAACCCCTCTCTCTTCATCTCCGACATTAAACCCCCTTTTGAAGAGAAGGAAAATCGGGTTCACCAAGCCTCAAGGGGTGGAAGCCTCATAGTCCAAAAATGGCATAGAGTGATGTGTTCTTGATATCCCCCAAAACTCCTAAACTATGACGGCACCAAAGGAATATAGTAGTGGATCCACCTAGACGCTACTGTGCACATGTTTGGTCATACTTTTCTGGTGGGACCATCTTCAAGTTTAGGTTTTTACAACAACGGATTCCACATTAGATCTTGGTGGTTAGTCGGTAGGAAGTTTCCCTAAAACTTCAGCCTCGGTAGGGTTATGTCTTGCACTAGTTTGCCTGAGAGATGACTAAGGAGGTTTTTCTTATGTAGTATTGCTTATAAATGTAATGATGATAACTTGCTGATAATACATGTAAAGAAACTTTGTGATGTAGGATACTCTTATGAACAATATCTAGTCTATATTTTAAAGTATGAAAGTATTTTAATGATTATGCTTATGTTGAGTTGGACATTGGGTATGTCTTTCTAGGTGTACTGATTAAGTAAGGGTTATGGGGCTTTGCTTAGTTATTGCACAAGTGGACTTAATGAGGTTTCATGTGTATGATCTTTTCTTAGTTATAATGTGTTATCTCTTATTCATGGTGGATGGTTATGACTTGAGGATAGAGTCATGTTCAATACGGGTTCAAGTATTTTTCATATGCATGTTGAATGATTTAACATAAGATGGTTTTTCTTGTATCGTACATGGTATTGACTTGATGAATATGCATTAATGATTGTATTAATTCTTGAATGGCATAAAGCTTTCCAACTGAAGGTTTAGAATGTTTATGAAATACCCTTTTTAGCATGATTTGTTACTATGATATTGTGCATATGGTTAGTACAGTGATGGTTAAACCCGATTTTATTCCCTTGCCCATTATTTTAGTTCCGTTCATTGAAGGGAATTTTGAGGAAACCTTGAAGGAGACTTGGGGAATTCTTACTCATCAATTGGGTAAGTCCTCACTTGGCGAGGGAATTCAAAATTCATTAGGAATGTTGGTTCGAGTTTTAAGATTTAGGTTCTGTCCTGTTCATTTGAGTACTAAAAGATTGTATAGCATCTATTGGATTTATTACATTGATGTATGTGATATACCATTGATGTACTCTCTTGGTTTGATGGTTATGAGACGATGGCCAAATCTTTTAAGTACTATGTTAAGTATCTCATATAAATATATTGCAATACAATTAGAAGACATGGAATTTATTATACGAAGGGTCTATGTGTATGATTGAATATAGACTAGGTTATGCGAGAGGTTCTATGTAAAACCTCATAATACATAGCGAAATTTTAATTTTCCCACATTTTAACCTTATGAATGTAATTATATAAACTAAGAGGCTAGTTTTAGTCCTCTCGAGGAGCGGGATGACGGTTACGTCTAGGGGGTGCTCCACGGATGAATAGGAAGTAAAGAATAGAATCTCAACTAGGACGACCTAAGTAAGTTTCTTAATATAGTGAAAGTAATGAACTTAAATATACATTTCACAAGAGTTTTAGGAAGTTCTAGGAAGGCGTTCTAAGTTGTACGATTATGTTTATGTCCTTTATGCATGAAATTGTAGTATTGTCTACTTGTAAAGAAAGATGTGCAGGGTAGGTGTCCTAATGGGGTACTATATTGATGAGCGCGTCTCCTCTTTGAGCAGAAATGTTGATCTTATGGCTATATGAATGAAATTGTTTCCCCCCCCCCCTACTTGGATTGCAGGGTAGTTGACTATAGTTAAATTGCTTGATGTGTGAAGTACATGTTATGATGTTGTGGTCTAATGATAGGTTTAAAGGAGTATGTGTGAGGTCATGAAGCTTGCACATGCACATTACACTAGCTCGAATAGGATTTGGATTGTGAGGTAAAGGTCTTATGTGGGTCTAATGTGAAGTAATGTGCTGTATATGAAATGCGTCCTAGGACTATATATATATATATTGAGTTGAAAAGGTTGCATGTATGAGTTCACTTGGAGTCCTAAGGTGAGCTTGAATGTGGCTGGTGGAATCGTGACATATTTCATGAAGGGCACCCAAGTATCACTAGATGGATTTTTGTGATCGTGGGCGAAAGTCAATAAGAAGTTCAATGTAAATGGAACAAGAATTCACTTAAGTTACTATAAAGTGGACCAAAATGCTTTTCTGTAAATGGGCAATGTGTGATTTTATATGATGTTGTGTGTTTAAACAATTAAATATTCCTATGAAGTATGTAAACTATATAATTATATTTATCAAAAAGTATTCATGAAGTTTTACAAAAGCATGATGCTTGGTTTAAAGTAAAAATGTCCCTTTTATAATGTGTTATTTTGTTTTAATGTGTTGCCATTTTATATTAAGTACATTTTTGTACTAAACTCCATTCTTCTCTACCTTTTTAAAAATCTAGTTCATGGTGAAATTTGCTAATCTGCGGTTGAGGAGCTTGTTACTGTGATTCAAACGTCAACGAAAAGGAACATCCTAAGTCGAAGGATTTCCTATGCCATTGTTTTACGTAAAAGTGAATAGTTAGTTAATGGATATGTTTATAAGGGTAGTGTCCTAATGTAATCTAATGAAGTTGAGTATACAACCTCGAAAAGAGACTTAGATTTCAACTATGTATCGATATTTTGTATATTATATGGGAAAGTGATGTTCTACCATATGATGTGCAAATAATGTTTTTTTAATGTTCTAGCAGATGGATGTGCTAATAAAATTTTAAAATTTTCTGCTTACATTTACTTATGAGATGCGATGAATGATAACTATGGGCTTGTATGAGACCTTCGAGAGGTCAATGTACTCCATGTTACTTCAAGCAGGTTCTCCTTGGTCAGGACAAAAAACCATATTAAAACAGTATCTAATCATAATTCATCATTGAGATGCTTTTGGGATTCGATTTGCAATGAACCATGGCTAATTGAAAGACGGATTTTGATCGCTGAAATATTCTTTGAAGCCTTCAAAAGAAACTCCTTAAATGAAAGTTAAATATGGTCATGAAGAGTAGTAGTAACATACCTTATACAGAGTGGACCACGCACCACTGAGAAAATCATGAAAATCCATCCCCTAGCTATTCTTGAGATTCATTCAATGGGGTTCTAGAGAGAGTTGTATGCGGAGGAGTCGGCGAAATTTGAAGCATGAATTGGGAATGGGTTTTCATGTAATTAACTAACTTAATATACCTAAAATAACCCAAAATAACCATCCATACCCTATTTGGAACATGGGTTGAATTTCTCATTCACCCCTTAAGTGACCAGCGCCTGAGACAGAATTGCAGACATCATCTATTGAGGGCAGTCGACGGGGTGTCATCTGGTTGACGAATCATCCTGATGTTCCTCCATTTGTAACTGAGGCTCCCATCATGGGGGATGATCTCACAAATCTATGTTTTAAGCAACGCCCCAATCTATGGGGCGTACACTAAGGTACGATTCGTACATGCAGGGTCGTCAAATGGCACAGCTAATGCAGTGTGCTGCCATTTTTGGGGTCCTCCTCAAGGAAACCTTAGGTGGTCCTTGGGGAGTCATGCCCAGAAGAAGTTCAAATTTAATATGATTGTATAAGTCGCTAGGGACCTCTCCTATAAAAATCGAGCATCAAACAAAGTAAAACATATCTTTAAGGCACACCTTAGAACACACATCATGTCTCAAGCAACTTTTTTTGTCAACATGTTCGATGTTATTGGACGTTTTGACATCCAAACCACTTCAAAATCAAATAATAATGTTGCTTAAAACATTCATTAAACTGGTATCTAACCTTTTAGTCATATGTGGACGCTTCTTGACACCTTAATTCATTTTGAGGAACCTTATATTATCATAACTTCTGAACATAATATCTTATTTCTCATAAGGCACATACATAGACATAATTGTAATCACATCAAACATGTCAAATTCACCTTCACATATACTCATCACGCCACAAAACCAAGGTAAGCATCATAACTCACCTTCTTCTCCCTCAAGCATTGAGACATCGTCACATCCAAGCAATCATATCTAAAAGATCATGGACAAGGAAACATAAGATAGAGATCATATAGAGTTAATTTCTATGGAGCTATATGAGAAAAATGAAAAAAGGGAAACTCTATCGTCTTGTAGCCTCTCGCTGCTACATGTGTCGTGAATCACCACCGATGGACTAGACTCTACTAGTCATGGAAAGATGAGACTTTTGACCCTAAAACCACGTTTATAACCTCATGCTCTGACATCACATTTTTCATGATTGGGGAGCAACCCATTAGAAGTAACATGCCATACTTGACCTCTCAGAGGTCTTATAAAATTTCGTAATCATCATTCATCGCATTTTCATAGGAGATTTAACGAAAAAAATTTACAAAACTTTTTAAGGCACCATATGTTAGAAACATCACTTAATACATAGTTAGACTTTAAGTCTCTGTTGCCATTCCTTAGAGTCAAATCATAGAATAGAATAGGAAACAACCCTTAAAAACATAAAATAATAACTAAGATATTACATAAACTTATGATAAGAAACTGGGGGACATAGGACCTTTTGAACATAAGGATCCTCTTTCTTGAGCTTGGGAAACATCTATCAATCCCTCACTTTAAGAGGACATTCTGTAGTATCAACCCACCTATACTTTATGTAAAAATGAGGAAGCAGAATGTTATAGTAAAAGAATTGCACTTAGTATGACAACATGCAAACCTATGGCATTTTTAAAGAGGACATGATTTAGACACAAAGGCATTCAGCCTTTTAGTGAAAAACGCTCAAATCAATGAAGAAGAAGGCCTATAATCACATACTTCATATAGACATGAGATTGGTAAGACCCCATCACAGAAAGTCACATATTCATTTAAGGCACATTCCATTTTTCATAATATTACCTTTCTTTTAAATTACTTCACATACCCCCAAGTTAAGGAATAGTAATACTGGTGCACAATGCATGGGAGAATAGTTCCCCATTAACCTATCCACACATAAAAGCATCACCTTCTTAAGGTCCAAGATGAACAATTTATACAAAATTCAGTAACTCACCACATATTTCGTAGAGAAGAAGCTAGATATCATGCGACCACATACTTCACATATGACCCAACAAACTTCATGAACAACATATAAGACTTATTCCAAGATAACATAAAAGTCAAGACTATACATACCATTGTATAAAGGAAAACTTGGACTTCATTTCATTATAACATCATGAGACCTTACTCACAATTCCAATCTAAACCTACTAGTGCGATATACATGTGAAGCCGCATAACCTCACACATACTAAGTAAAATCACAAAGAGACCACAAGCATATAACTTACTTCATACATCAACATTGAAAGTATAGACAACTTCATACATGCCAAGTAAGACCTTCCTCATATAGTCAATAAGGCCAAAATCATGAACATAAACTGACACATATACATATACATATACAACACCTTCCTAGAACTTCCTTCAAGAGCTATTTGTGCAATGCATAGATAAGTTCCATACTCTCACCTACACTTAGAAACTTCCCTTAGGTTATCCTAGTTATCATTTATTAGTTTACTTACATTGTCCATTTTACACTAGGATACGTTTATCCTTAACCAACATTATGATCATGTGAGATAAACAAGTAATTTGGTGTCATGGAAACCCACACAAAAGAGGTTCTCTACTTGCCAAGGTAGAACATTAACATCATGCTAGCATCTAGGTGGAATTACTTGCTAGGTCATATGGGGTCAACATAGTTAGGAACTTTGATGTATATTGAAACCCTATTTATGTCCTTAGGTATTGTAGTTTCCACCTCATGAGCGAATCTGGTTAACATGCCTTCCCTCATTGGGAAGGGGCACCCCTCATTTGTGAACTTCACTCGGTGCTAAGCTAAGTTCCCTTTTTGAAAAGCCTTTATTAACATTACTTTTATATATAAAAAAGGTTTTACGAGATTTACTCGTCAAGGCAGCTATAAAGTTATAGATGAGAATGTGTCAGGTTCATCAACCTAACCATGTGAGCAAATTCCTTTACATTGACATATCATATTAGTTTAGAGTAGAATTGAGTGAAAGCATTTCAAATTACCTACCTACTAAAATTTATATAACATGCTTATTTGTGATTAATGTGCCTTGTGTGTATATGTAATATATAAGAAGACCTTTCACATCAAAACACATTAATAACTGGGCATATCTTGTAATACTTCATCATGTAATTTTCCATTATTTGTAAACTTGACATCATTAACATTATACTCATGTGGTCATAGCGTATAATGCATTCATATTCAGGTGCATAGAGAATTCACTATAGGAACTATCTATCAAAGTAAACATGGCAATGATGGGTAAGCATATACCTTTGACTACACTATTTAACTATCAATTTATCATAGGTAAGATACATTTTCATACTGTCAGGGACATATTACTTGAAACATTGCATAGTAGTAGACAATAGTGCATATGAGAACTATCATTTCATGATCACTATGAACCCTATCCCTCTCATAATATGCATGAGGTGTGTGTGTACACTGGAAAATGGGATAACATAATGGAAATTGACATAATATTGAGGAAGTCACCCTTGAAGTATCTCAATACTTCATGTCCATTAAACCATATACAACACACCACATAATAACATATGAGACAAAACACCTTCATCAATGGATCTACGGACTCCTAAATGGTTAGATCACACATTTATATAGGTGTTACAATAGGTGGGGGGTCAGTCATCATAGGCAATTCATTAATGAAAAAATATAGACAACACCTAACTCTACAACCATTCATTTAATTGTGCAAAAAATCCACCAATGAATATATAGATCTGAACGAGAAAATGACGACTAGGAATATAGGTTCAGATGTGTAATAATCACAACCACACTTAAAAATATAATTGCCTTCAAGTACATGATCACATCAGACATAGATTTACAACAATTATAAACCGCCACCATAAGTGGACCATACCACACAATGTACAATACATCATCAGTTCTATACAAAGTAGAGGAATCTAGTACAATCTTACCAACTCTCCAAGACTTGACCATCATTTATTAATTACCAACAATTCATCATCAATTCATATAGAAAGAATTAGCTATATATACATTAACACAATCAAAATCACAATCTATCAACATCTCAGCAGGATCACATGACCCACATTATAGGCTAATTTAAGAATTGAGGAGGATCATGGGTTATTCATGAAATTGGATTTAAATACACATTAAAAAATTTAGCCAATCATAAATTCATTATCAAAATGCTTTTGAAATAAATTTAACAATAAACCCATGGCTAGATTGATAGATAGAGAATTTGATCATGAAATCTTCTTTGAAAAGCTTTGGAAGAACACCTTAAATGAAATGTTAACTAAGGATGAAGGAATAACATAACTTAATACATGAGAATACCACAAAAACTTGAAGAAGAATCCATGAAAATACACCCCCAAAAGCTGTTCTTGAGCTTCATCTCCAATGGAGGTTTCTAGAGAGAGTTTGTTTTGAGAGGATTGGTAAAATTTGAAGAATGAATTGAGAAAGGCGTTTGCATGATATTAACTAACTATATATACCTAATATAACCCATAATAAACATCCATACTCTATTTGTAACATGGGGTGAGTTTTCGATTAAACCCTTAAGAGACCAGCGTCTTAGACAGAATCGTAGACATAATCTACGGAGGGTAGTCGGCGGGGCATTGTTTTGTCGACGAGTCATCCTACTGCTCTATCGTTTAGGACTGAGGCTACCATATTGGGTATGATATCAAATATCTAAGTGTTGAGAAATTCCCCATTATCGACGGGGCATAGACTGAGTTATGATCCGTAGATGTATGGTCATCAAATGTCACTTCCAAGGCAGTGTGCTGCCTGATTTTGGGTTCTCCTCAAGAACCACTTTGGTGGTCCTTGAGGAGTCTTGCCCGGTTGCTTAGAATTGAAATATGATTTTACACATGTTAGGAACTTCTCTTATAATTTTAAGCATCAACAACACTTAACAAATACCAAGACATACTAGAACACCTCAAGGCTAACTTTTGAACGTCTAGGACGTTTGACCTCCAAACCACTTCAAATCAATCATGAAATTATGTAACAAAACAACTTCCATTGAACATGTTAGTAAACCTGTTACGGACATGTGAGGATCTATACACCTGAATTCATTTTGAGGTCATACAACATACTATAAACTAAACGTTAGGTCAAACCTTACCAAGTCTCCAAGACACGTAAATCATAGATAATTTACAACAATTCATAATTAATATATATATATATATAGATTATAGATATAGATATAATAGCTATATATAGATATATTATATATATATATAGTATATCTATATAATATAATCTAAAACTATAATTAATGTGAATATTTCATTAAAATAAAAATTTCATATCACACGGCACACGTCATATTTCAATTTCGAGAATTAGGATGATCATGGGTTCTTTAATAAATTCTATATGAAATTATCATAAAAATAACAATTCATCATTATAATGAATTAGAAAATCGTTTGACAAGGAACCCATGCTTAGATTGAAAATTGGGAAATTTGATCATAGAAACTCTTTGGAAAATCATTGATAGAACTCCTCGAATGAAAGGTTATCCAAGGATCAATAGTTACCATACCTTATTGATTTAAGACCTATAAAAATTGGAGAACAGATAAGTTGAGAAACTATCTTCTAGCTTGATCTTGAGCTTGACCTCTTATGATGTTTAGAGGAGGGAATGGTTTTGCTTTGAAGAATGAATTCTAATCTAGGTTTAAGGGTTTCAACCAACTTAAAATGCCTAAAAATTGGTAAAATAACCATACTTGAAATACGAAAAACACCCCTACACTTAATTAGAGTTTTAGAAACATCCAACTTGACTTTCAAACGACGGGACCAATTGTTTCTGGAAAACATTTTGAGGCAGAAAGGTTAGTGAAAAGCCCACACCGTGGAGGTAATTTTTTCCTCTATGTTTTGGGAGCACGAAACGTCTTGGGCTTCAAAAAGGTGTTGCGTGCACTCTAAGTTAGCAACTTTATGGTCAAAGCTTGGGTCCTATTCAAGGACCCTTAGGTTGGTCTTTTAGGAGATGTACCCGGATGTTTGGAACGTAATCTCAATTATTAAGACATTAGGGACACCTACACTGATTTTAGCTCAAAAAAACACATCGAATCAAGGAAAACATACTAGAATACACTAGCACATGAAAGACTAGCTTTTTGACTTCTTGATTGTCCTTTGACGTTTGACCTCAAACCTCTATTACAAGTTGTTTCCAACCATATTAAAAATTTATTGTCTCATAAAACTCATGTAAGTGTCTAGTTTATCGTAGTTCATTTTGATGGGTGTAACAAAAATTCTCATTATCGAACCTATTTTCTATCATTGAGTGTAAAAGTTTGTGATGAATATATATTTAATTTTTTTTATCTTAGCTTAGTTTTTAACCTATATTGACCCCCCCTTGAAATATACTTGTACCCATTGTTTGATTCATACTAATCTTTATCTTTTCGATTCACCCTATATTGTTTTTTGTGGAATTTAACCTTGAACTGATAAGATAGTTATTATTTTGCATACAATATCCTACATATTTAATTTGGTAAGCGTAATTGATTGTTATAAAAAATGATTGTTTCCGTGTAACAATTTGATTTATTGAATTAATTTTGAATATATGGTTCGCTTGTTTCAATCCATCTTGTGAATATATGTTTTTGTTTTAGTAGTTTTTTCTTTTTTGTTTATATGACGTCTTCTAATGAAACAAATATTTGGAGTTGCAATCCCTATGTTGATGAATCTTATCCCTATTGTGGAAGACCTCATGCTCGACAAAAATGTGTGGATACCTCTAAGTACAAAGAAATGATTGTCAAAATGGGAATTCTAAGGAAAACATGACACATAGGCGTAAGCCTACATCTTAAGCTTTGTAACATACTATGGGATGACATGTTCAAATGGAGGGATGGACTTGTTGACTTGTATCTTCGTTACTGCAATGCAATGATCCATCTTTAGCTTGAAATTTATAATTTTACCAATGTGATAACAAAACTTAGGGAACGTAAATATCTTCCTCAAGCGGTTAGGATCGATGAAATAGTGTCGAAATTTGAAGAAGAATGATATTTACTTGACAGGTGATTACTTGAGGATTTTTGACCCGTTTATATACTAGTTCACCAAAGTTATGTCCTTTACTGATGGGCATTTGTTTTAATTTCATCTCTGAGGGATTAGGGATATCACAGTGTGATGACCCCAGGGTACTCCTAGATGTAACATGGTGTATAGAACCCCGACTGACTCCATACAAGCCATCTATCTCTCATTAATAGAACATAAGATTAAAACAACACTTTATGTCCAAAATATTTTTTTAAGAAAAATGAAAGTCTACACACTTTAAGTCCCAATTATTAATTGAATGAAATTGGGACTAACCCATCATGTCCAAAAAGGGAAATGCAATGAAAAAACAATATAACTTCGTCTTCAAAAAATGAGGACTCACCAAAGCTTGAAATCTCTAGATCAACACTTAGCCATGAAACTAATGACCATGAATGTTAGACCCTACATTTGGGAAAAAAACGCAAGGAAGAGTACATGTTAGTATTAAATGCACATAGCATGATAACTATGTATAACAAACATTCAAACAATGCAAAAATGGTCATTTCACTTTATAACATGCAATTTAACAAGTTAAACTTCATATGAGAGAGACCGAAAAACATAAGTCATAATATCATCTTCAATGCAAGCTAGCATCATCTTTAAAACATTTGAACATTACGATATAATTCTTTAGCATGTCTTAGTTCATTATTATCTTGTTATTTTAGGAATAAGTCTTAACCGACATGGGACTATGTGAGCAATAAAATGATCCTTGGTGTCACCCACACCGAAAAAGGTTGTCCTACTTGCCTAAGGTAGAGCCATGAACTCTTAGCTTCAATGGATCCACTATCTGAATATCCTACAGGTGCATGTAGTTATTGGACACAAAGATTATTACTAGAAACCAGACCTTTACTAACATGAGGTCTTCCATCTCAAGAGATTTCTTCTATAAATCAAACTTGTACTAACGTGAGGGCTTTCATTGGAATAAAATATCCACTCGGTGCTAAGAATAAATCCCATATATTAGATATTAAGTCTTAACTTAACTCATGTCTCATGGAAGGGTTTCCTTGAAAACCAATCCAAGTAAGTTCATTAAAAAACTCCTTAGATCATGCGTGCGTAAACCTTTTACCGTCCATGATCATGTCATAATCATTGGCACTTTATTATCAAAGTATCATTAAAGCATTTACATAGATTTCACAAAAACATGCATAATCCAATACTTTGCTCTTTCAAGGTTCAAAGCCTACTTTCAATCAGCACATCTAGAATTTAAGAATTAGAAATGGATTTCATTATAATTCTTGTAATTCTATCACTTCATGCATAAATTCATAAAATTGCCCTTTCATCAACAAAGACCCACATCATAAGATCACAATTGAGAAATATGGGAATTACATGGGTTAATGGGGAGCTTCATAAAAACCATAAGAAATCATCAATTCAATAATTTAAATCAATTTTGTAAGGAACCCATGACATTTGAATCAAACCCTAACAATTGAAGATATTTATATTTTTGAAATTTGAGATTTTGAAGGAACTCCACGGATGGAAGATATCCATGGATGAAAGATACCATACCTTAACAACAAAGAACAATGCTAAACTTCAATGAAGGAATTGATCATTGACCTTGATCCTAGCTTGAACTTCTTTCTCCTATTCCTCCTCCTCCTCCTCCCCTTCCTCCTCCACCCCTCCTCCTCCTCCTTCTCCTCCTCCTCCTCCTCCTTCTTCTTCTTTTTCTTCTTCTTCTTCTTCTTCTTCTTCTATAAAGAGATATTTGAGAGAAGAGCTTTGGTGATTTATTTTGGTTTTTGGGAATAATGACTTTTATGGGTTAGTTTAGAGTTAAAATCACTTATATAGGGTTCCCAGACTTAGGAAAAATGACATAACTTTAGTTTAGTTAAACCCAGAATTACCCAAATAACCCTCACTTGCCAACGTACTGTCCATCGTCATTAGAGGTACCACAAGTCATGGTTTCCGAATCCTAAGGCACCTCCATGAGGATTTCCACGAGCCGTGAAGTGGCTAGTGAGGAGAGACTATTTTGGAAGACTTAAGGAGGCTCTGCTTAGACTACCACGAGCCACATTCCTCACCACAAGCCGCGATGGTTGTCATGGTAGGTGAGGCAGTGTCTATGCTGAGGTAGGCTTCCCTATCCCCCTTCTTTTGACTTTTCCCTCTTCCTTGGCACTAGTTCTCACACACTTAGCCCTAGTTTACACTAATAGATTTTGAGGTCTTACAATATATGCCCTTTGGGAATATTCATCCTCAAATGACATTCTAGACACCTTACGGATGTAATGACTTAGTACTAGTAACCCATCATGTATGCAACATCATAAAATGCATGCTAAAAGAAGAAAAACATCAAATTCCAACTAAACATTCAATGCATAAAAAGGAAGTAGGAACTACATCTAACAACCCATTTTGCATGAAATTTTCACATTTCACATGTTCAAGGAGGAACTACCTTCTCCAACCTTAAAGGCATACTCAAAATAATCCCACGGAGACAATATAAAATTTACTCTAAAAAGAAAAACTAAATCATTTTCAACAATCCATCTCATGAGAATTTAGGAAACTCATACTTAATGCACAACAACATGAGGAAAATGAATCATGTAACTCATTTTGTATCAAAACATAAGCTCTCATGAGCCTGCATTAGTTAATGAGATCATGGAACACATAAAAAACATATGACTCCAGCACGTAGAAGAAATCAATAAGAACTCATTACCTTAAACTAGAGTAGGACTAGAAGGATATATATGAGAAATAGGGACATCAGATCGTCCTCGTCCTCAAAATTATCATCCTTAACTAAATGATTGATCCACAAAGATTTTGTGGAAACAACTTCTTTATTTCTCATCTTCTTAACTTGTTGGTCCAAAATCTCAACCGAAACATCCTCATAAGAATGACTTTCATCAACTCCTAACCTATATAGGAAAACTATGGATGTCAGATCTCCAAAATTGTTTTTAAGCCAAGAGACATGGAAAACTGGATCAATCGACACAAACTCATTGGAAAAATCAAGATCATATGTAACTTTATGAACATGTCTCATAATTCGATATGGGCCTACATACCAAGGAATAAGCTTCCTTTTCTTACCAAATCTCGTTACACCTTTCATATATGATATTCAAGCAATCCCAATCATCAACATCAAAATCAAGATCCCTCCTTCTAACATCGACATATGACTTTTGTCAACTTTGATACATTTTCATCCTATCTCTGATAAGTCGAACTTTCTCAATGGACTCATGAACTAACTCGAGACCTATCAAAGCAACTTTATCAACTTTGAACCAGCCTATAAGAGATCTAAACCTCATACCATAGTGAGCCTCAAATGGAGCCATACCAATACTTGAGTGATACCTATTATTCTACAAATATTCAATTATATTCCTACATTGGGGATTATGCTCCGCTCGCCCATAGTTTTGGGGATGAAAGGCCATGCTACTCTTAAATCTTATTGTGCTAAGACCATTTTTGGAATGACTTCTAAAATTGAGAAATAAATTGGGTACCATGATCGGAAGTAATGGACAAAGGCATTCCATGCAACTTTACGATTTCTCTCATGTACATCTTGGCATAGTCCTCCACTTAAAAACCTTGACAAGAAAGAAATGATTTGATTTCTTCATTCGATCTACTTTTGCCCAAATCGAAGAATGTTGTCATCAGGGGCGAGGCAACCGAACTATAGACTCCATATCAAGTATTCCCATTTACAAGTAGGAATTAAAATGTCTTAGGATAAACCTTCAGGTCTTCGATGCTCAACCTTTACATGTTGACAATTAGGAAACTTTGCCACAAATCTAAATAAGCCTTCTTCATCCTATTCCACTATTATATCTCTCTTAAATCACGTTACATCTTGGTGCCTCCCGAATGTATAGAATACCAAGAACTATGGGCTTCTATTAGAATTTTTCCTCTCAAGTTATCCAGTTTCGAAACATAAAAATGACTTTGATAAATAAGCACATCATCTCCCCCTTTGGAAAAAACCTCAATGGATTTCTTATGCACCACTGATGTACCATGGTTTCACGATACTTTCAATGCTTCTTCCTTAAGATTGGTGTGTGTCTAGAGCCTTTTTTTTAGTTATTTTAATATGTTTTGTCTTTGTTTTGTAGGAAAGTTTTCCAAAATGAAAAATGCATAAGGTTGTTATGAATCAGTGTAGAAGTGACATACGAAGCCATCGACGACCTGTTGTCTCATGGACAGACCATAGGTGATGACCGTCGATTGGAGGTTTAGGCATCTGGAAGCAACTCAGGGAATTCTGACTAAGTGTGGGGCTACGAAAGAATCGACGGTCAATCGACTGATCAATGCACTGTCTTGTCAAAATGACGATGTGATATGAGAATGTCCAGTACCCAAAATTGAATAAAATCTAAGTATGGAATGACAAAAAGCAATGATGGACCATAGGTGAACCGATGGACCATGTTGCTGGTCCACCAATTGGATCATAGAAGATGCAAATTGAAGGATGATAAAAGATTCCATGGACTGAAAGAGGAAGTCGACGGTCCGTTGTTTGATCAACAGGACATTTGTGGGGGTTCGTCATATGAAACCGCATTTTGGACAAACTTTCGTTATGTGAACCCCTTTTAATTAGGACTATATTTTTATTATAAATAGGGTGAAAAACCTCGTTTTAGGGGTTGGATTCTTTCTACTAATTTTCAATACTTTTGTTCGTGGCGATTTTTGTTTTCAACTTGGCATAAATTTAAATTTTCGTATTTGGTTTTTAAGAATAATTGTGTATTGCAAGTTGAATTTTTGATCTTCTTCGAATTTGGTCAAAGTATGTCATAGATTTATTATTTAATCAAATATGAATTGAGAGTTTTTCAAGCATGGGAACGAAATCCACAACCTCGGGTTTGTGGGAACCATGAATGAGTAACAAAATATACCTACAAAATAAAAATTCTACAAATAGTTAGGAATGATCAATAATTTTTTAAGTTAGAAGTCGTTTAATGAGTTTCACACATTAGAACCACTATTGTCTTCTTTGTTGGACCAAGGGGGTAGTTAATGAAAAAGAATTATCAACCTATGATTTAGTGGATACTATCTAATGGGATAGTTTTTCGATTGGTGCCAAGTAATAACTACGCCTACATGCGAATATAATTCTTAATATGAGTAATGTAAGGGTTAGTAACTTAGAACACTAGTCGACCGAGGTAACCGGTGAAATCCCTATTGCTGGCCCAAGGAGTTCAAGATACATACCTTTTACACTTGCAATGCCAACACACTAGGAGTGATCTGTTATACCTAGGATTATGGAGTTATGACCTATTGAGAAACGTTTACACCCATTTCCTCTCACAACTGATAAACGGCTATAGTTCACTCTTGCACTTGTTTTGATTGACACCATTACTAACAGTTCTGCTTCACAACCCCCCCCCCAATTTAATTACTAGTTGTTGGAAGGACTTGACTAAATATCGGTATCGTACATTAAAGTTAAGTTCAAATCATTTTCCTCGTGGGATTAACCCTAACCTAATAGTTGGGTTCATTTCTTGATATGAACGCTTATATTTCTTTAGGGAAGTGTAATTTGAGCGTATCAAATTTTTGCGCCTCTGCAAGGGAAAGTGTCTTATAGATTAACTTTAGGAACGATTAATGAATTTTAGTCAACAATTTCCTAAATTTACTTTTTTCTTTTATTTTTGTTTGTCCCAGGTCTAGCTCTAGTGTATACCAAGTACACGGAGCCTAGGAGAACCAATCATACCATTCTATCCTGAACTTAAGCGGTCACTCTGCAGAATGAATGACCAATAGAATCCCACAAATCTAGGTGATGGGATCAATCGTCAGCTTCCTCCGATAATTGATTCTCTCAACCAAGTGATTGTGGAGAACCTTTGTGATGGTGCTTTAAGGAGGCATTCTCTAGCCCCACGCCCTCAAGAGTTCTATAGGGGCAACATTAACATCACTGACTGTGATGGGACTCTTGTCCTGGCTAATGCTATTCGTGGTAACTAGTAGCTTGATGTAGATGCTCAGTGCTAGATGTTTGTTTTCGGGGCTAACATCCGAGGATCCACACGCTCACATTGCCAAACTGAGGTCAGTACGTACGAGTTGTGTAGGAGGCTAGACTTGGACATGGATGTCATCGGTTTAAGAATGTTCCAACTCTCACTGACATGAGAGGCTGCAATTTGGTTCGCTGAGTTTCCCTATAATTCGATCTATACTTTGGACTAGTTGAGTGATGTGTTCTTAGCACTGTACTACCCGATGTCTAAAAACCTCAACCACAAAGATAGAGTGAACAACTTCGTGGCATTGCCTGGGAAGTCGGTGAGTAGCTCTTGGGCTAGATTCACTTCATTGGTAAAAAGTGTCCCAAACCACCGCATTGATGATGTTGTTGAAAGAGTACTTTTAACAGGGGAAAGATGATTATAATAAGGCAGAGCTTGATACTATTGCGGTTGGTTCTTATGGTGAGTGCACGTATCAAGATCCGTAAACTTGGAGAAAATCTACTCGACATCAGGGCCTTGGAGTACTAAGAAGTAGGACACTAGGAGAAACACTTCTGTAGTGAAAGCTATACAGACCCCAGCCACAGATGAGATTCGTTAGGAGATAGATCAAATTACAACATAGCTCATGTTTGTATTGAAACATGTCAATAGGGTTGCAGAGAAATTAAATGCGGTAAATTATTTGACAAAACAACCACCGCCAGCTGATGACTACTACTATGAAGAGGACTTTTATGCACTAAATGAGTAGAGGGGGGGTTTCGGATCGAACGCCCAAGTCTCCAATCAGGGATTCGCACAAAGGTCAAGGAAATCAAAGTCAGAACTATGGAAATTACAATTTAGATTGCCATTATTTTCGAGATGGAAACTACAACTGTGACAACAACTTCAATCGGGGTAACTATGGTAAAAAAATAATCAAAGTGGAACCTATATTCCACCTCAAAATTGGAAAGTTTCTCCTAGTGATGGTAGAGGTAGTATGGCGCGAGTTGAATATTGTTTACAAACCATGTAGGAGTTGATCTAGTGATGAGCACGCCAAGGCGTTGAGAGGTGATTGTCTAATATCGGGACAAAGGTGATTCAATATGCCACTTCAATCAGCATCTGAGTTACATGGCACAATATGTCATAACTACTGTGAACCCACGATCTCACCAGTTTCACGCTTCCTAGCATAACATAAAAAAAATTTAATAAAAATGACACAGACAATTGCCTACTGCACGCTCGGGGGTAAGCAACCATTGATCCACCTATATATGTCTGTAGTCGAAGATGAGGTGAGAAAATATGATCGAGGTAGTGGAGTATGGTGAGTTTTGTAGATAGCATTCAAAGAAGCAGAGATACCAAATGTTGCATCCCCGTTCCCTAGACCACCACCATCATTCTCCGCAAATCTTTACTGAGAAGATTGAGGCTGGGAAATACCAACTTTTTATACTATTTGAAAAAAAAACCCAACTTTTCCATCAATGTACCCTTTGATAGAAGCTCTTAAAACCAAATGCCTGGTTATGCCAAGTTTTGAATGAAATTCAATTACTAAGAAGAATCGGTAGTATTGAGGATGATGGAAAAAACCGAAAAAAAAAGCAACCTTGTAGTTGCTATTGCTACAATGTCTCTTGTGCCAAAATAAAGAAATCCGGGCGCTTCACTTTCCATGTACCATCAATTTGTTTACACTTCATGAGTCACTATTGATCTCGGTTTAAGCATAAATCTCATGCTCTTTACTTTATATGCAGAATGGGTTTGGGTGATCCAAAGCCCATTGCGATGCGGTTACTGATGACCGATCGAACAGTGAAGAGGCCTATTGGGATACTACATGATATGTTAGTGAAGGTGGAGTCATTTATATTTCTGGCCTATTTTTTGATTCTTGACTGTGAAGGGGATTTTGAGGTGACTATTATTCTAGGGACGCCATTCCTTTCTACTACTTGCACCTTGGTTGACATGGGAAAAGGGACGATGAAGTTTAGGTTAAATAATAAAGAATCAACTTTCAACATTTTTAGGTCCATGAAGCAGAGTGATGAACTCCAAATGGTATCTCCAATATTCTACAAGGTTAAGAGTATGTCTGAGGTGCAAATCAAAAAGCGCCTTGGTGTTGAGGCACTAGCGACAACGATCATGAATTTTGAGAGTGACGATATTTAAGAGTATGGGTCATTGGTTGAAATACTTGATCAAGGTGAATTTTTTTTTCAAACCAAAGAAATTGGAGTTAGAGATGAAACATCGCGAGTCTCCACCCGCGAAACCATTTATTGAGGAGGCCACAATATTAGAGCTTAAGGCTCAACCATCTCATCTGAGGTATGTATACTTTGGAACAGATGAAACTTTTGCCGGTAAGCATCGTCCACTCAGCTTTGAATACTGGAACAAGTAGAGTATCTCTAGAAGTGTTAAGAGTTCAAACGAAGCTATTGGTTTGGAACTATTGCCGACATTATTGGCGCCCCCCGATATTTGTTCACACAAAATAATCCAATCATGCCCATCACCAACCAAGTGTTGAGCACCAAAGACTTTTGAATCAACCTATGCATGAAGTAGTAAAGAATGAGATTATTAAGTGGTTGGATGCTGTAGCCATATGTCATATCACAGATAGTAGTTTGGTATGCCCTTTTAAGTGTGTGCCCAAAAAAGGGGGAATGACAGTGGTTCCTAATGAGAAGAATGAGCTTATTCCAATGAAGCTAGTGACCGAATGGAAAGTTTGTACGGGTTACCTGAAATTGAATGCATGGACTGAAAAGGGGATAAAGGTTGATCGAGCAAAAGTTGAGGTTATAGAGAGACTTTCAACCCATCTCTGTAAAAGGTGTGAGAATTTTTCTTGGGCATGCACTCTTCACCCAAAGTTTAATTATGGAATTCTCAAAATATTACACATCCTCGGTGCAAGTTACTTTAGAAGGAATGTAAGTTTTGTTTTGATGAATCCTGTCTAAAGGCATTTGGAATGTTGAAGGAGAAGTTGGTGTCTGTGACCATAATTATTTTCCTAGATTTGAGTAAGCCATTTGAGGTGATGTGTGACGCTATTGGGGTTGCTCTTGGTGTGGTATTGGTACAAAGAAGAGATTAAATCCTTCACCCCATCAATAATACTAGTAAGGCCCTAAATGAAGCACGAAAGAACTACACTGTGACTGAACAAGAGCTCTTTGTGGTGGTATTTTCTTTCAAAAAATTTTGCTCCTATTTGCTTGGCACAAGAGTTGTAGTGCATAGTGACCACTGTGCTTTGAGGTATTTGATGGAAAAGAAGGATGTGAAACCATGGTTGACTAGATGGGTTCTACTATTGCCAGAGTTTGATTTTGAGGTGAAAGATAGAAAAGGGACCGAAAATCAAGTTGTCGATCACTTCTCGAGATTAGAGGATGAAGCTATGCGAGATTTTGGTGGAAAGGCTAAAATTGATGATACTTTCCCTAATAAGCATGTATTGGCCATTTCGCATATCCTGATCCTGTGGTTCCACGATTTTGAGAATTATCTGTCTAGTGATATAGTCCTATTGGACTTGTCCTTTCATCAGAGGAAAAATTTCATGCATGATGTGAAAAAGTTCTTTTGGGATGATCTTTATTTATACCGAGTTGTGTTGATGGGCTTATTCGTCGTTGTGTGCCGGAAGATGAGATGCTTAGTGTTTTGGAGGTATGCCATTCCTCGCCTTTGGGTGGGAATCATAGTTGTATCGGGAACTTCCCATAAGATTATGTAGTGTGGGTACTATTGGCCAACCATCCACCAAGATTATGGGGTTCGCCATAATGTAGCCACTCCGCACCATCCACAAACTAGTGGTCATGTTAAGGTGTCCAACAGAGAAATCAAGCAGGTCCTATAGAATACGGTGAATGCTAATAGAACGGATTGGTCAAGGAGGCTTGATGATGCTCTTTGGGCTTACCTCACTGCATATAAGAAACCCATAGGTTGGAATGAAGCAGTGGAACATAGACTTAATTGGTCGAATGATCTTGAAGAGTTTTGCCTAAAATCATATGAAAGTTCATCTCTCTACAAAGAATGATGAAAAAGTACCATGGACAAAAGATTGAAAAGTGCGAATTTGCAGTTGGGGACTTGGTTCTTCCTTTTAACTCTAGGTTGTGCTTGTCTCCGGGAAAAATTCAAGTACAAATGGATTTTTCCATTCTTGATCACTAAAGTGTTCCCACATGGAGAACAAGGAGGGTGTAATGTTCACGGTAAATGGGCAAAGAATCAAGATCTACCTAGGGCATGCAGAAAGTGCCCATGAAGTGGTTGAGGCATATAACCTTGATGAAGTCTGAGTAATCAAGGATCTTGCATTGTGCCACGATGTTAAATCAAGCGCTTCTTGGGAGGCAACCCAATAGGTATCCTCTAGCCAACAATAGGTTTTTCTTTTCTTTGTAGGAATATTTGAATTCTTTTGTTTTGTTTTTTTTACTTTCATGTGTTAATTTTTTTAATGGGGTTAGCGAGTATTTAGGGTCCGTGTCTAAAAACGTGTCTCAGGAAGACACCACAAAAAAGATTAACTTAATGGGTGCCGCACTGGGCACGGATCCCAACCACAAAGAATCTTAGAAAATTGGTCTAGTGCACAGATCTATGGAATAACTTACAGGCGTCGTTAAATCGACGGACCGTCGAGGGTGTTTGTACATCCCAGGAATGTCTTGAAATTTTTCTTAAAGTTAGGGCACAATCGACGGTCTAGTCGATGGTCTATCGAGTGACTTACAGACCGTCGATGGGGTACCGTCAGTTCACAAAGACCAGTGACCCTACCCGACCCGACCGACTATATCAAAATACATCAATTCAGTTACCCCCCACACCTTTTCAAATTCCGTCCACAAAGTCACTCCCCCTTAGCCTTAATTGCTGCCATAACTCCCACAATCACTCCCTTCCATTTTCTTCAAAAAAGACAACCCAATTCTCCCAAAAGTCCAAAAACCCTAACCCCTACTTTCTATTCCGTCTCCTTTATGTGTTCTCCGGTCGGTGTCCGTACGCACCATATAGGTTGGTTGTTGCAAGATCACCCACTCATTCACTCCAATAAAAATTACATGTATTTAATTTTCCTTAGCTTAATAAATTCTCGTTCATTTGCTTGTGGAAATGAATACATTGTATGTGGGTCTGGACTTAGGAACAAATTGCATGGTAAACTTATTAAAATAGGATCCTACACCCCTTACAATAATATCAAGTGAATGGGTTGGGGGTGTAATCTGTGTGAATTCAATATGCGTGTCGTCTTTCCAACTTATGTTTTGATAGTCTCGTAGAATCCATGATTGAAATTTGCAAAATCAAAGCCCTATGAATGAAGTATTGGTCTTGAGCTTGTTATTATATGATGGGAGAACTTGTGATGTTCTTGAAGTTGTCCATATGTAGGTTTAAAACCAAGTCCTAAAAACCTGTCTCTGACCAATAGATAGAGACCCCATTACGGATGTCGATGGGGTCCGTCGATGGCTAACATCTAAATCTACTTAACTTTGGAACAACGGAAGTGGACAACGGTCTGTCGATTGATCGACAGACCTTTTTGCACATTTGTCTTGCTGAGGTTTTCTAAATTATTCTAAGTGTCAGCCGACGGAAGTGGAATACGGTCCGTCAATTGATCGACTGTTCGTTCTTCACATCCGTTGTTTCCAACTAAGAGGTCTTTGAAAGGTCGACTTGTCGAATTTTCTAAGAAGTTCCTTTCACCCAGAGTTCAACTATAAATGGGACATTGTCAAGAGTGGCAATTTTCAGCAGAGCGGAGATCTGAGAGTGTCCACAAGAGGGGAGTTGCACAACAACCTTGTTGACGGAGGCCGGGGAGCAAGACTTGGTGTGGAACAAAGAGAGGGTTCCGTATCAAAAAGGACAGCCTCACTTTTATAGCCAAGTTATTTTGGCTATTAGTCTGCCACAACCTATTCCCCATGTCCGCATATTATACTTACTTGGGATAGAGCGGTCTTGGCAGCAGCTCTGGTAGCCGGGTTGGAGATAGATTTTGTGAAGTCGTTGATCACCGTGATACATGAGAGGGCCTTTAAAACCCCTACCACTTAGACATTTGCCTGTATAATTTTTCAGCTGTGCAGGGATCTTGAAGTTCCCCAATGTATCATAGAGAGAGATCATCAGTATTATTCTACGGGAAATGGTATCATATCATTAGGGATGATGCCAATGTGGTGGCACCACGACGAGGTCCCAGAGTTGATTTACAACCGCTGAGTGACAACTTGGCGGATACAGTAGAAAACACCCAAGAGGATGATCTTTCAACTTCAGAGCCAACAGATACCACCCTAGCCGAGTCTGCCCCAGGAACAAGTAGGGAACCTAGTTCATCCCGGTCAACACTACCATAAACATCACTAATCTCGATTGCTAGGGTCCAAAAGTTAGAGGCTCAGATGGCCACCTGGTTGCATCACATCAAGCCTTGGATGTAGAGATCTATTGCCGCGGCTGAGGACCGGATTGAGAAGAGGGTGGCTCAGAAGACGGAGCGACAGATTCAGGTTATCCACCAGCGCCTTGGTGCGTTTGACCTGAGAGTTTTGGCATGCCCAACCCCCCACCATTTATTTGATGACTCTTCAGGAGGCTGTAGCAAGTCTGCGGACAAACGTGGATTGCATAATTGAGATGAGGGGACCCGATCCTGATAGCGTACCTTTGGATCTCGCGGAGGACACAATGGTTTATACAATGTTCACTACCACCACTGTGCTGCCACCTGCACCACATGATCGTGCAAAGAGGCACCATTCCTGTCGTGCCAGTGAGGCGTGGAGGTCTGCCGGGCTATAGAAAAAGGAGGTGGATGAATTTTGGAGGTCAGCAAAGAGAGCATCATTCTGATGAGGAGCCCGTTCATATTGGAGGGCTCGAAAAGAAAGTGGCTTCGGGGCGGTCTAGCTCTATAGTGGAGGTTGTTTATAGAAGGACGCACCATGAGGGGTTTGCAAATTAATGGTGTGGGCATTACTGAGGGTAATACCTAAATGGGGTGGGGGTTCAGGGAAACCAGACCTTGCCTGCTTGTTGTTCTTCAATGCTATGCGCCTCATGTTTACTTCACCTACCACCCTATCTTTATATTTTTTTATGCATCGGGGACAATTGCTATTTTTTTTGTTGGGGTGGGGAAAATGGAAAGTGAGTGCTACAGTGAAGTCTGAGTATCCCAACTCACGATCCTCTCTTGGTGGTTTTCTTTCCTGTGTTCTTTCACCCCAAAAGATTGATTACTTTACTGTTCAACCGGCATGTGTCGTAACTTGTACATAGTATGAAAGTGAAAAATGAAGCATAAATGCTAAACTTGAATGATATACCGTTCTAAGAAAGTGCTTGCATGAATATGTTTAATGAATGTTGAATTGGCTATAATAATGACATAGAGATGCGCCCACGTCCTCGCTCTAACACTCAAACTAGGTGACCGATAATCTGATAGTGTAATGAGGTATCAAGATAGTGTGAGGAGATTTTATTGTTCCCCTGTTGGTACCTATCCAGAACATTCCTGGTTGGTCCTGCAAAAAGAATCTGTGTTAGACAATTATGAGAAGAAAAGTAGGGCATAATAGATAATGAAAGAGGTATAAATCTTAGTTGTAGTGTCAAGGAGGGTAACAAATCAATAAAATGTACCCGTATGTACCATACCTAAACCTAAGTCAACGTTAGAAGCCAAAAAAGTGCTATTGTGATCCTAAGAGTCTAATATGGTGAACTTAAGCTGTGAAAATAAAGGCAAGCCTATGGCGATGAGTACAAGCTAGGTGTGAATTTGTTTTGAGAGTGAGTGTTTAAAATTGATCCTTATAATCAAAGACAATATCACTATGTGAAAAAGGAGGATATATTTTGAATTAAGGGCACTAGTTGTAATGTCGGAAAGTTAGTACTGTGGGAGAGACAAAAGAGTAGAAGTGTCAGTGTATGGTTATTCTGTGTCATGGTAAGATCCACATTAGTATGCCTATCAAGCCTAAGAGAAAAACATGCACTAAAGCAACTAAATAAAAAGTTCGGATTGATGGCTATATGATTGCATAAGCTTAAAAGAGGATACTTGTCTACAAACTGTTGTGTTGAGTCATAGTGCGTTGCTTGAGGACAAACAATGAATTTAAGTTGAGGGTGTTGATGTATCGTGGTTTCATGATACTTCTAATGTTTTTTTTTAGATTGGTGTGTGTGTAGGGCCATTTTGTAGTATTTTAATATGTTTTGTCTTTTTTTTTGCATCAATATTGTCCAAAACAAAAATGCAGAAGGTTGTGAAGAATTACTGTAGGAGTGACTCACGAAGACATCGACATCTCATCATTCCATCAACGGACCGTAGGTGGCGACCATCGACTGGACGTTCAGGCATCTATAAGCACTCAGGGAATTCTGACTAAGTTGGGGCTCTTGAATGATTGATGGTCCGTCAACTGATCGACGGAATTTTATGACAAAATATCGATGTGATCAGAGAATATCACAGTAACCGAAGTTAAAGAAAAGGTAAGTATGGAATAACGAGAGCACTTGACGGACGAAGTAAGTGTTGGTTTAATCGACAGGGACCGTGATGTGGTTCATCGATTTTCGGATCAAGAAGATACAAAGTGCAAGGCTTAAGAAAAGAAGAAAGTGTTGTATGGACCGGAGGCGGAGATAGTCGACAGTCCGTTCATTGATACGACAGACCGCTGTGAGGGGTCGTTTGATTGAGCACTGCATTTGGACAAGATTTTTTTAGTGAACTCCTTTTAATTTAGGACAAGTTTATTATAAATGGGTGATGAAAAACCTTCATTTGTGGGGTTGGATTCTTTTACTAATTTGTACTTTTGTTCTTGGAGATTGTTTTGCAAACTTGGGCCGTATTCAAATTTTGAGGATTTTGTTTTATGATTTATTGTGTGACTTTAGTGAATTCTGGATTTTTCAATTTTTAAAAGTAAGTTCATATTTATTATATTATCAATATGAATTGTGTCTTCTATCAGGTAACTAATCCACAAAACTAGGAGTTGTGGGAAGAATGGATAAATTTAACAAAATAAACTAGTAATTCACATTGTAAAAAATAGTGTATTACATGCATCGAATTTCTTTTCGGTTAAAAAGTATTTTGAAACGAGTGCACACCGGTAGAACTCGCCTTATTGATCTTGGTGGACCAAGGCGGTAGTTAATAGTGAAAGAAGTATGACATAGATTTAGTGGATTACTATCTAGTGGGCTAGGTTTGATTGAGTGTGAAGTAATAAAATAAACTAATCCATTACACGAATATGATGAATTTAATGTGAAGTAGTAAAGGTAAGTTTTAGTAACTGTTAGACACACATAGCCGGACCAATGGTAAGGGGTGAAATTCCCTTAAATGCGGACCAAGGATTTTGAAGATAAATAACTTACACTTTTCATGCAAAACACTAGAAAGAATTGTTATAGCTAGGATTATGGCGTTCTGAAACCTACGGGGAACACGTACAACCCTAGTTCTCTCAACAACTTGATAAACACTATAATTCACTCTTTCTAACTTGTTGATTCAAACATCACCAACACTTTGTTTCAAAAACTCCCCCTTTACATGAATAAAATTTTGGAAAGGACTTGACCTAAATAGAGGTATACGTACATTAAAGTTAAGGGTCTTAAATCCATTTCCTCGTGGGATCGACCCAACCTAATAGTTTAAGTTCTTGTCTTGATACACCTGTCTATACTTCTTTAGGGAAGTGTATCTAATTTGAAATATAAACCACTTCTTTCATTCTACCAAAGTTGGATCAAGACTGAGCTATCTTTCAGTCAATCAAAAAAGATGATTCAAAACATTATCACCATAACCCCACCATTGGTTGAATATACTAATTTAAAAACTAAGAGGGTCAAACCAATGAGCATTTCTCGAACCAAGTCTTACTTTCGTAAAATATTACATAAGACCCACACCTACCCAGAAAAAACGAATAAGGAGCATCGCGACAACATGATTAGCTTTACCGAGTGGTAAAGAACATTCATGTCATAACCCTCTAGACTCAAGCCCCTTCATTTGAAAAGGATTAAAAGCCCTTTTGACTAAACACATATTGCACAACTATTATGATACGGTGAAAAATCAACATTGAACCCCATACAAATAGTACTTCATAACTTTAAGGGAACAAATAACCGCCCCTTAATCAAACGTTCAGGGTAGGATATTTTTTCATGGGTCTTAGTTTCCTTGAAAAATAGGCAATTAACCTTACATTTTTCATAATTACATATCCCATACCCAACTTTAGAAGGATATTACAAACACCACAAAACCATCCCTACCTTCAGTAAGGTCAACAAAAGAGACGAAATAAAGTCTATCTTCAATCTTCAAAACTTTTCTACAAAGACTGTCCTACCACAGAAATTAGCTTCTTTTGAGGTCAAAAATCATCAAAAGGCGAAGCGATAGATAAAACCCTCAACAAACCTTTATAGTAACCAGGCCAATCCCAAAAGCTTCTAATATTTCGAAGGAGTAGAGGGTCTAGGCCAACTTTGGCTGGCATCCGTCATTCTTAGCGATATACCTCAACTTCCCTATATTGACACAATATGACCAAGGAACGAGACAGACCCTTACCAAAATTCACACTTGGACGAGGAAACTTTAACAAAAGTTGTAGTTACTTAAGAATTCACAACAACCTAATAATGGGTCAATATGATAATTATGATCTCTTTAGTAGATTAAAATATCAGCAATAAACATAATTATAAAATATCAAATACATAAACACCGTAGGAGAATTAGTCAACCCAAACAACATTACAAAAAACTCATAATGACTATATCGAGTTCAAAAAACCGTCTTTGAAATATCATCCCCTCTCACCCTCAATTGGTGCTAAATTGATAGCAAATTAACCTTAGAGAAACAACTATCCTCTTGAAGTTGGACAAACAAGTCATCTATCTTTAGAAGAGAATACTTTTTCTTAATGTCACTTTATTTTATTGACGATAATTAATACACCGATGATAGACATCCTTCTTTTTAACAAAGAAAACTAGAGCACCCTATTGAGAGATACTCGGTTAGATGAAACCCTTATCCTATAAATCCTTTAATATTTCCGTCAACTCCTTTAACTTAGCTGAGACCATTCAATAAGAAGGAGTAGATATAGATTGCATATCTGGGAGATGATCAATACCAAAGTCTATTTCCTACTTGAGAGTAATATAAGGTAAATCATTGGCTAATACTTCTAAAAAATCTTTAACTACGAGGTTTGACTTAAAAGTAAGGGTTTTAGAATCTACACCCTTCATTCGAAAAAATAGTAAATGCAACAACCCTTATATATCATCTTTCTAGCTTCTAGATAAGTGATAATCTAACCTCCACGCATAGAATTCCCCCCTTCTACTCTTGGATAGGATCATTTGAGAACTGAAATTTTACTACACGAGTTATTCAATCTATAAAAGAACAACATGCATGCATCCAATCCATACCTAGAATCAATCGAAATCTACTGTTCATGCTCCCAATTCAATGAGAGTAACTCATGGATAAGGAAAATGAACACATTCTATAGACCTCTTCGGCCCTCCACAGAATAACAAATAGGAGTAGAGACAAAAAAGTTTATAATAAACTATCTGGAGGAACATCAAGATCATAGCCACATACAATGTTATAAAAGGGAAAGTAGCAACGAGATAAAGTAAAAAATATACATCATGTGACAGATTTTTCACATATTGTCTGTAAATACATCACGCAAAAAACTTCTTGCGTAACCTCTAGATTGGAGTACATAAAAGTAGTTTTTCTTGGAGCATTGGAACCCCAACTACTAAGAGAAGCTTCTTTTACCTTTTTATTTCGCAAAACATCATTACATCCCTCATTTGGGGCCAATCTTTCCATAACCAAAGAACTCGTTTGTTCCGTCTAGGCACTTATCATCGTTTTTTGTCCCACACTTAGCACAAGTTGACCTAGCCAAAGAAGAACCACCTACATCCCCTTCTTGAGGTTTAGGGTTAGACACCCTATCCATGTTAAACTTAAAAGAAGCTTGGAGGAACCTTGACGGGAAAACCTTGGTTGAAATTTAGAATGAGCCTGCCTATTAGATCTTGCATTAGAGAAGAGAAATTTCCATATGCGCTTCTAGACATATTTACCTCCTTAGGATTTCCTTGAGTTTCTCCTCTTCAATTTTGTGCACATGGACCATAAGATTAGAAATTTCATGTCACCAATGATAATGGTGGTGCGACAATCTTTAACCACCATTGCGGATAATCCCGACATGAGCCAACTCATCATAGTCCTAGAATATATAACCATAGATGTCACATACTTACACAATTGAGTGAACTTAAAAGCATATTCCTTCACATTGAAACTTCCTTGACAAAGGTTAACGAACTTCAGCGCCTTTGCTTCCATTATTTCAAAGGAAAAGAAAATATCAACAAAAGAGGATTTAAACATTTCCCACTCTACGGGACCTGCTCCTACTACGATTATTTCTTTCCTTTGGTTGTAACACACTTGAGAAACACCTTCTAATTGACAAGAGGCCAATTTCTCCTTCCCTTCCTGAGTCACTTCATTAATAGCAAGTACCCTATAGACCTCATCAATAAACTCTTGAGGGTCTTTCTCAACTTTAGAGCAATAAGGAGCTCCTCATCATTCTGTAGCCTCTCGCTCATGAATATTGCACGCTTGACACTTACGAACAAAACCTACTAGACGTCGCTTATGAGACATCATCTACAACCATTCTAGACCTTGTGCTCTAATACAAAGTTTGTCAAGTCCCAAGGGTACCCCTTAGACTACATGGTGTATAGAAGCCTTAAGGACTCCATATAAGACACTAGATCTTATTAACATAAGATTATAACAACATTTTTAAGTCCAAAATATTTTTTATGAAAAATGGAATTCTCTCACGTTACACTTTCTCCAGAAGGTCGGCGTCCGTCCTCCTTACCATCACGAGTATTCGGTTAATATAACAACCTCCCGTCGGTACATAATCCTATTACCCCCCCCCCCCCCCCCCACTCCCTCCATGTAACCCCCCGGCCCCCTCCCTCACCCCCCCCGCCTTCCCCCCCTCCCACCGCCAAACAACCTAGCACACCAAATAGATACAGGTAGACATGACGCGAAAAGACAATAGAGACGGCTTGGGGGTACACAAAGCCAGGGGGAGCAGAAGTCGTCGCTGCATCCATATCATGAAGAATCCACAATGCTCAGAATGTCTCGAAAATCAAAATTAGACACAAAATTCATGACCCTTACTATCAGCACGATACAGCCTGCCCTTTTTAACACAAGGTAGTTACCCATAATTTATGTTGGTCTTACCAAGACTCGCCTGCCCCACCAGGTATGGTGAGTCAACAACCAATTCTGAACAATTTCACAAAGAAAATAGTCACCAACGTGACCTAGGAGCCTCTGCAGGAATGCCACGAAAAGAGACGCAACTCGGTGAGATTCTCGGTCGGCCAGCGCATTCCCGGACCGTGTTTGGATGTCCCCTTGGTCTGCCTCCTCGGTGACGTTCCAGCTTCGGTGGGTTCACTGTTGAGGCCGAGGCCAGCTCCGGGGTGGGACAATATCTCGTGTTTATGAGGCGATAGTATAAAAAGTTAGGCCACTCCGGATGCGGGATGTTTGAAATACAGGATGAGAAGCAAGGTAGTGCAAGGGAAAGGAAGAATAAGGAGGGGATAGGTTACTGGAGAAGAGGAAGCCTAAAGTGACGAGGGGTAGTCAAGGGGTGCGACTAACTGCTCTCCTTTTTGCCCCGCCCCCTCTTTCCCTCCTCTCCCTCCCACTTCCCCAGTCAACCGCCCTACTTCCCCTTCCCTCTCTCCTCATCTTTACAACCTTTGGAACAATACGAGATACTTCATTACGCCTGTCTTAGTTTGTTATATCTTGTTTTGGGTGGGGATAATACTTAACCGACTAGATACCATGGACCTATAACACAATCCCTTTGGTGTCACCCATACTTAAAAGGGTTGTCATAATTGTCTAAGGCAGAACCATGAACTGTCACTCACACTGAAAAAGGTTGTCCTACTTGCCTAAGGCAAAACCATGAACAACTAGCTTAATTGGATCAACTAGCTAAATATTCTACGGGGGCACATAGCTTATGGCATAAGAAGAATATTACTAGAAACCCAACCCATACTAACATGATGGCTTTCTTCTCAAAATATTTCTTCTCGAAACCCGGCCTCTATGAACCTGAGGGTTTCCATCTCAATACAATATCCTATTGGTGCTAATCATAATTTCCACATAGTAGTTATTGAGTCTTAACTTAACTCATGTATTTTGGAAGGATGTATCTGACAACTAATCCAAGTTAGTTCAGTAAGATAACTCCTAAGACCATGTGTGCGTAAATATTTCATTGTCCATGATCACTTTAATCATAGATTCAATTAGGTGAGAAGACCTTTCTACCTTAGAATATTCATTATGTGAGAAAACCTTTCACATAATGTTAATTTTGATTTTGTGGGAATGTCCTTCCAATCAACAGACCAACAATATCATAATCATTGCACTTTACTCTTAAATTTTCCGTGAAGCATTTGCATAGATTTCATAAAAACATGCATAATCTCATACTTTACCCTATCAAGTTTCAAAGAAATCTTTAAACCACCACATCTAGAATTTAAGTATTAGACATGGATTTCAATATAATTCATGTGATTTTATCACTTCATCCATAAATTCATAAAATTCCTCTTTCATCAACAAAGAACCACATCATAAGATCACAACTGAGAAATATGAGAATTACATGGGTTCATGTGGGATCTTCATAAGAAATCATAAATTCATGCTTAACATAACTAAATTCAATCATTTAAATCATGTTTCAAAGGAACCCATGACATTTGAATCAAACCCTAGCAATTGGAGATTTTCTATCTTTTTAATATTGGAGATTTTGAAGGAACTCCATAGATGAAAGATATCCATGGATAAAAATGAAAACACCTTAAGAACAAAGCCCAATGCTAAACTTCAATGGAGGAATTTAGTTTAATCACTTCCCCGAGATAAACCCCCGAGAGTGCGGATATGGGACCTGGACCGACAATGATACGAATCTAAAACCATGCTGACATGACTAGCATACTAAGAAGTAAAGAAAACTACATCACGCCTTTATAAAACAGAAGTCCTAAAACTAATAGGAATCCAATATACTATCTGAATATATATGATATATATATATATTAGTAATCTGTGTGTGGGGTGTGTGTGTGTGGTTTTGTGTGTTTGGTGTGGTGGGTGGGGGTGGGTGGTTTAGTTTTAAAAAGGCTTATTTGAGACATAAATAGATTCAACGTATGTTTTTGAGTTTGATATTATTTTTGTATAAACTCTCACTCTCTATATATAAATGCTAAAAGTGATAAAGACAAACATGTCACTAATCCTCGAAGATTGAGGACTCACCACTATTGAACCTTAAGTGAAGATTGGGAATCGATCTGTGCGCGATCTTACTTTTGGGGACTTGAACCTACATCAAGAGAAGATGTATTGCAGAGTATGCATCAATACTTAAAATGTATTGAGCATGCATCATAGAGTAAAGAATAAATAACATATAACTGAACAAAGCAGGAAATCAATGGCATAATATGTACATGACATAGATACTAATATTGAGAGAACCGAATGCAATGACCAATTTATAACATGCTGAAGTTGAATACTGATCATACTTAAATGTCGTCAATGCAATGGAGTTTGACTAAAATGTAGGAGATACTATTAACCAATAATAAAACTATATGAGCTAAATGTGATTCCCTATTTACACCCCCATCGATAGACCCATATCCAACTAAAGGTATAGAGGCATGCAAATGTGATCACTAAAATGATGCCCACAGAGGGGACTTACAACTAATGTGGCTAGTAGTTCTGGGACTATTTTGGTACGTTTAACCATAGTTTAACTCGGTATTATGCTAATTCCAAAAGATAAAGTGATAAACATATTATGTTTCACGACCGGGGAGCACCCCTCAAACGTAACCGGCATCGTCATCCTCAGAGAGGACTAAACTCCGCTTTTTAGTCTTGTCCTACCCTATCATAGTTAAAAATGGCGGAAGATTTGTATGAAATTTGTCATACATATATCTACATAGTGAGGTTAAATAGACCTCTCACATACTACATTCTGGAGTTTTACAAGACTCCCTTCACATTTGAAGCTTCCATAGGCATCTCATTTATACAATATTATCAATACATAAGAATTTTCTAAATTCGCGTCTCGTAATGAAAACCTCTAAACGAGTACATCTTGGACACATATCCACACAAGAGTCCATGGCCAATACATCTTACATCAATATCCAAATGATAAGGGAATGAACAATGTCTTTTATGATAATATAACTCTAAAGCTATAATATAGAAAAAGGTAACATCCCCAAACATGAGGACCTACCAACACTTGGGGAAAAGAGTCCAAGTCTTCTTAAATCGGCCTTCTAAGCACTCAGTGACCGGAACCTACATAATTATAGAAAACATAAAAATATGGGTTAGTACGTAACTTGCACTTAGTATGGAAACATATGCACACATAATCTTAGAAATCATGCTAAAAGGGACATTTGTTCAAAACTATGGTAAAGTTACTTTTGCAAGCCTTGAACACGCAAGAACACATCAAGACCATGATCAATATATTCCTTAAGACAAGACCGTATACAACACACACATCATCAGTAAAGTCACGTCCAACCTGTACAACAACATATTAACCCCTAATCAACTCCAACATAATGTCATAACAACAAACATATCTAGAGGAGTTATAATATTGCAACATATACATGATCCTTACTCACAACCCATTACAAAGCTTAGAAGTGCAATTACCAAGTGAAGTCCCATAACTCCATATAATCAAGTAAACCTAACAAAGGATCACAATCTATGTCTAACTTTATATAACATAGAATCATAAGTTGTCATAATCATATATAGCAAAATATAACATGTTCATAAGTGAAACTAACATCATATTGGATCCTCAAATTTTAAAGAAAGTCAATATATTCGGCGATAAATGGGTTAACTGGGTATTGATAGAACGTAGAAGGCGAGGACCTTCCTAGGACTTCCCTGAAGACCAACTAGTGCAATGTTTAGGTAGAGTCCTATACTTCTACCTAGACTAAGTCAAACCCCTTAAGTAATCCTAGTTAGTGTTCACTTTATTACTTCATTTTACTCTTGGGAACCATTGCCTTAACAGATATAGACCACATGAGCTAACTATTGAATCCGGTGTCATGAAACCCTATACCGAAAGAAGGTGGATTACTTGCCAAGGTAGTACAAAAACATGAACATAGCATTCTAGGTGGATCCAGTAGCTAGTATTCTTATGTGGGCAACATAGATAAAGAACTAAGAGACATCTTTGAGACCCTCTTTATGCACAATTGCATTGTAATCTCTATCTCATGAGAACCATTGTGAAACTATCTTCCCACATTGAGAAGGGACAGCTCTCCTAACTAGTTCATTAGGTGCTACTCTAAATTCAGTTTTCTAAATGTCTTTAACCCTTTATTAATCATTATAGCTTAGTATAGGTCATATGAGACTAACACCTTGTATAATAAACACATCACTAGATCATTAGGTATTGCATGAGCACTTACTTGTCAATATACCCTCATACTAGTGAATCAACACATTTTTCTTATCATGTCATAGTAGGCCATAAGTGATTCACAATCAACCGTTATATCGTCAATACCTTAATCATAATCCCATCCTCACAATCCATATAATGAGAAATTTCAATTACCATTCACATACATCACTTATATAAATCCTAATCACAAGGTAATTAAATACTTCAATTGAAAATCATCATCAAGTTATAAGCCATCACAATTGTAAGTAAGGGATTCAAGTCATATGTTTTATCAACTTTCTAACACTTTTTTTTCCATGGTCTTAACCCTAACCAAAAATATTCATCCCCACTTTTTTTTTGTTTTTTTTATAGACTTAATAACACAATACAATAGTAATTAACACAAGAACTAATTCAATTGCATTATCACTAATAAACTAAACATCAATTTATAAGTTGTAGTTAGGGAAATAGGGTCAATTCATGATCTCTTCCATAGTATTAGGTCTAAAATCAAGAACTACCCTAATTCACCAATAATCAATTATAATTAATTAATAATAATCCAAAAGAAATCAAGAAAATACAATTTGAAACATCTATTTCGGATAAGGAATGAAACACATATTTTAATCAACATTTGGAAATCAAATTTGAAGAATCCTTTGGAGAAAGGAGTCCCAAAGGTGAAGAGATTCTACAACTTAGTTAATATTGAATACCGATAGAGAAAAAATAGAACTCTTTTAGCCCTTATCCCTTTGAATTGCTTTTCAATGGAGTCTTTTTTGGGGAGAGAGAAAGTAGAGAAAAGGAAGAGGATTTGAGTTTGGGGAAATGAAGTTATTTGAGTTAGATTAATGAGGGTTAGGACTTCTATAGTCTCTTAACTAACTAAATTAAACATTCCTTAAACCCTTATTAAACCCTTACTAATTAACAAATTAAATGACTTAACCAAAATTTGGACAACTTAGAGAGACTTAATCGACCAGAACCTGACCAACATGTCGTTCTTCCATGAACGGCTCGTGCTGGTCATCCATCGATGAGTTCAGATACCTGGTTTTTGGTGCTTTCTTAAAATTGGATAAGGCATCACCTACGGAGCCACCGACGCCTCGTCTATTAGATGACGGCTCGTTGTCTGATCTCATAGGTGGACACTGTCATTTGACAGCTTTTGGTTATTCTGGAAGGGTCCTCCTCAAGGACTCCTAGGGTGATCCTTGGGGTATCTTACTCGGAAGTTTTAAACCTAAACTCACTCTAATACATGTTTAACACCTTTACACAAAATTTCACTGAATTCCAACTCATAAAACTACATGAAACATGCAAAGACACACAAACCTCTATTTCACTAGTCTCATGATGCCATGGACGTTCCTTAACGTTGAATCTAAAACTTCTTAATGATTTATATGCATTATATTAGGTCTTAAAACAGTTTTACCAATCTTAGTTCAAAACCTAAGGCTCTAATAATTAGGTCTGGAATTTCTGGAGTGTTTACCATTATCCCCCATCCCAGCCCTTACGAACATTCATCCTAGAATGACACTAAAATCTTTTTGTGGTAAAGATATACTCAACATCAACAGCCCAACCATATTAATCAAATAACATGTGAGTTACAACTCAAAGAATGTCCTTCATAAATACATACAACGATATCATGCATTTACCATAGTACCAACACAAAAATTACCACATATAAAACCTAACATCACAACCTGAGGAACTACTTTTCAATACATCATGAGCTCAACACAATCATCAAGAATAACTTATGCCCAAAAAATATATTTCAAAACACACCTACTGATCAATACGAATTTCCTGAAGAACCAATCCAAACAAATACACAATAGGTGCAACTCAAACAAAGAACCATTTTTTCCCCATGAAAAACTCATTTATCACAGACCTTTTTTTCCAATATTAATGCATATTTTTCACAACAGTTTAAATCAATTTACTCATTAGTTTCATTATTAATAACGGACTTCTTGTCAGCCTCGCCTCTCCATGTTGACCTCAACTAGGTTTTGTCCTCCATCGAGCTTTTATAGAGACCAGTTGTTTCTTAAATTGGTAATCTAGAATTTCCACCAGAACCTCTTCATAGGAAAGGTCTTTATCCACACTAAGCCCTTAAATCAGAAGTATGGACACGGAATAGCCAATGCACTTCTTAAGCATGGAAAAATGGAATACCGCATGAATCGAAGCTTGTTCACTAGGTAATCTCAACTCGTATGCAATCTTACCGACCCTTCGCAAAACTATATAGGGACCCACATACCGAGGACTTAACTTCCCTTTTTTCCGAATGTCATCACCCCTTTCATAGATGAAATATTCAAATACACCTTGTCACCTACTTCAAATTCAATATCTCTCCTTCTATTGTTGGCATAGGACTTTTGCCTACTACATGTTGTTTTCAAACTATCCCTTATAACACGAACTTTTTCCAAAGATTCATAGACTATTTTGGGACCAATGAGTGGGGACTCACCACCTCAAACCACCCAAACATAGACCTACATCTCCTACGATAAAGTGCTTCAAATGGAGCCATCAAAATACTCGAATGATAACTATTATTATAGGAAAACTCAATCAATGGCAAGTGATTGTCCCAATTCCCTTTAAATTCTATTACACAAGATCTTAACATTTCCTCAAGGGTTTGAATAGTACTCTCAACTTGACCATCCATTTGGGGATGAAAAGTTGTTCTTAACTTTACTTGTGTACCAAGCCCTTTTTTAATTGATATCTAAAATTAAAATGTGAATTGTGCACCTCTATCCGATATGATGGACAATGGAATACCATGAAGATTCACAATCACATCTATGTAGATCCTTGCATAATACTCTATCTAGTAAGTTGACTTAAAATGGATAAAGTAAGGGGATTTTGTTAATCTATCCACTATCACCCAAATTCAATCATTTTGATTCATAGTTCGAGGCAACCCAACAACGAAGTACATGTTAATTGCTCCCATATCCAAGTGGGGACTTCCATAGTTTGAGTCAAACCTCGACCTTTAGTTAACTCGACTTTTCATTGTTGGCATTCCAGACTCTAACCTACAAACTCCACTATGTCCCTTTTTAGGACATCCAACAAATATACCTCTCTATGATCACGACACATTTTAGTGGAACCTTGATGGATTACTTAAATCAGGAACCATGAGATTCTTATAAAACTGTTATCCTTAAACCATTAAAATCCAGTATACACAATCTATTTTTGTACCTTAGCACCATCCCTCCTTGGGAGAATAAGTCATTTAACTTACTAAGTACCGATCTCTTCAAATCCATCAATAGTGGATCAAGATGTTGGTTAGACTTCACCTCAACCACTAAGGATGACTCTGAGTTGTTACGAACCAGAAAACCACCATTTTGGGAATCTTCCCCTGAACAACCATTCTACACTATCTAACACTTTCCTAGGTCTTTGTTGACTTTCTTCATGTCAGACACCCATCCCCATGGGTTTAAAAAAACAGACTTAAAGCATCCACCACCATATTAGCTTTTCCGGGGTGGTAGATAATACTCATGTAATAATCTTCCAACAATTCCAACCATCTTCTTCTTTGAATGAAGGTTTCAACTCTTTGGGTAACACACCATTTGAAGACTCTTATGGTTGATATACACATCCACATGAACACTCTACAAGTAATACCTCCATATTTTTAAAGCAAACACCACGACCGCTAAACCAAGACCATGAGTTGGATAATTCTTCTCATGCACACCTTCAGTTGTCCAAAGGCATAAGCTACTACTTTCTCATGTTGCATAAGGACACAACCCAAGCCCACTCGGGATGCATCACAATATACCACAAAACCATTAGTACCCTCATATAAAGTAAACACCGGAGCGGAGTTAAGCCTATATTTCAACACATGGAATCTTGTTTCACAAGCCTCCAACCACTCAAACTTCACACTCTTTTGGGTCAAGGTAGTCAAACAAGAAACAATGGACGCAAAACCATCCACAAACCTCCTATAGTACCCGTTTAAAACCTACGAATCTTGTAAAGTCGATTGGAGTGAATGGTCTAGGCCAACTATTAACCGCCTCAATTTTCTTTTGGTAAATCTCAATACCCTCACAGAGATTATATGACCAGGAGACACCACCGATCTCAACCAAAACTCACACTTGCTAAATTCGGAAAATAGTTGGTGTTCTTTAAGGATTTGTAGTACCACACTCAAATGTTTCATATGTTCAACCTAATTCTTCCTATATTCCAAGATATCATCGATGAAAACAATCACAAAGAAATCAAGGTAATTTCAGAAAAACCCTATTCATCAGGTCTATAAGAGTCGTTGGGGCATTAGTGAGACCAAAGCACATAACTAGTAACTCATAGTGACCATACCTAGTTGGAAAAACTATTTTAGGTACATTTTTACATTTCACCCTCAATTGGTGATACCTCGATCTTAAGTCAATCTTTGAAAACTATCTTTCCCCTTGGAGTTGATAAACAAGTCGTCAATACGAGGAAGATGATAGTTATTCTTGATGGTGACCTTATTGAGTTAGATATAATCAATGCACATTCTAAGGGATCCATCCTTCTTCTTCACAAACAATACTGGAGCACCCCATGGAGAAATACAAGGTTGAGTGAAGCCTTTATCTAGTAATCCTTGATTTGATCGTTCAACTCTTTTAATTCGGCCGTAGCCTTCCGTTTATGAGGAATTGAAACATGATTTTTATCTGGTAATAAGTCGATACCAAAATGAATTTCCCATGCAGGAGGAATTCTGGGCAAGTAATGGAGAAAGACTTCCACAAATTACTTTATAGGAGGAATTTTGGACTGAAGATCTTTAACGCTAACAATATGTAAAGATACACTTTACTGATCATTTAACATGATTTTAAACAAGATATAATATGACCTATAGGAATTGAATTACCCCCTTTCAAATCTAAGACGAATTCATTTGGAATATTGAACTTGACTACCCTTGTCTGACAATCAATAGAAGCAAAACAATCATGCGACCTATCCATTCCAAAAATGACATCAAAATCAACCATATCAAGTTCTACCACATCAACCCATGTAACATTGGGTATAGGAAAACACCTAAAGATTCTTTTAGCCACAACATAGTCACCCACCAGGTAGTAACTAAAAGAAGGCTCAATTAACACATCGTGTAAAACGTTAAACTTTCTAGCTACTAGAGGTGTAACGAATGATAAAGTAGCACTGAGATCTAATAAAGCATAAACATCAATAGAGAACACTTGTAACATACCATTGACCACATCGAGAGACGACTCTTGCTCACCCCTAGAGCAGAGATCATAAAAGTGGTTCTTCTTAAGAGGATCAAAACTAGTGCCACTAGCTTGGGCTTGACCACTTCCCTTCTCTTGATTCCTTATTTTAGGGAAATCCCTAACCTTATGCCACTCTTGCCACATCCAAATAAATTATCCGTCCAACTAGACACTCACCCCAATGCTTTTTACCACTGTTTGAAAAAGTTTGTTTCTTGCTAGGTGAATTCCCACTTCTTGCCTTTTGGGACTTAGGGTTAGACACCCTATCATTGTTTTCCTTGGGAAAGTTGGAAGGATTTTTGTTGGAAACCCTCTACTTTAACCTAGGCTTGTCTTGAATCTCAAGCCTTCCTCATATGAATTGGCCCTCTTAAACTCACTATTCTTCCTATTGAGTCGAGTCTCCTCAACTTGTTGAGCATCAACCATTAACCTAGAGATATCCATGTTTTCATGGAGCATTTACTAATGACACTTTTCAACCAAATAATCACACTTCAGTAAAAAAGTGATTCATCTCATCCCTTAGGTTAGACACCAAGGAAGGTGTATATTTGAACAATTTGGTGAACTTCAAGGAGAAATCTTGCACACTCATCCCTCCTTAACGAAGGTTAATGCATTCCTCCACTTTTGCCTCCCTTTTATCCTAAGGTAAAAACCTATCAGGAAAAGTTTTTCTAAAGATATTTTAAGTGATAGGACCCGCTCTCAAGGCCCTATTGTGTCTCCATTGGGTATACCATGTTTGAGGCCCACTCCTTGGTTGATAGGATTCTATCTTAACCCTTTTCCTTCGAAGTCCAAACCCCGATACCAACAAATTTTGTATACTCAAAGGAATCTTGGGGATCCTTATTCCAAACCTTCGACGTGAAGAACTTAAGGGTTCATCCTTGTGAAAGTCCTCCATTGAAGAAGCCATAGTGCTAGAATTTTGTTGAATGAAGGGGTCCAACCTCTCTATTTACTTGACTCGTCATGGTTTGAGCTTGAGTAGATACCGTTTGGGCTTGGGTAGTCATAGATTGAGCCAAAGTCATAAAGACCGTCCTTATATCTCCGTCCATCATAGGTGGAGGAATGACCGGAGCTTGGTCACCATGAGGATCTTGCAAGTCCTGTGGAGGAGATTGGTTGCCTCGGGGAGGAGCTCCTAGATTAGTCAAATTTACTCCACTGTTCATGTGTGTTATACACAAAGAAAATATTTGAAGAAAGAAGACACATCACGACTTTCAAGATCACCAATAAATGACAAATCCTAAGCGTCACATAGACTCTAATTCATAAGTGTAGCAATATTCACACCCATAAAAAGACTCTTTGTAAATTTATTTCAATGAGACATCAACCTAAGATTTCTTTAACCTCATACTCTACCATGTTTGTCACATCTGCGGACCACCCCATGACGTAACCGGTGTTGTTTTCCTCTGAGAGGATTTAGACTAGTGTCTTAGCATTCGTATAACATATCATGGGCTAAAAATGTGGAAGAATTAAAGCTTTTCATAAATATATCTACATAGTGAGGTTTACATAGACCTCTCACATACTACATATGGAGTTTATATAGACTGCACTTATAGGAAACTTAAATAGGCTTCTCATTTAGACAATATTATCAATACATAAAAAATAATCTTATACTTCGTCTCATATTGAACCATTTCAACGAGAATAAATCTTGGACATAGCCAATACAAAGTCAACATTCCAATATAAGCTTACATCAATATCCTAATGATAAAGCAATGAACAGTGTTTTAGTGACAATAGAATTTTAAAGCTACAATGTAGAAAAAGGTAACATCCCCAAACATGAGGACCTATAATCACTTTGGGAAAAGATTCAAAGTCTTCTTCAATCGGTCTTCTAAGAACTCAATGACCAGAACTTACATAATTGTAGAAATCATAGAAATATGGGTTAGTACACAACTTGTACTATATGTGTAAACGAGTATGCACCCATAATCTTAGAAATTATACTAAAACGACATTGGTGTTCAAACCCTGCCATAATTACATTTGAAAAGCCTTCTGCAACAACCAAGAACACAATCCCCAATGGATCTATATTCCTTAGACCAATACCATATACAATACAAGACCATATACAACACAAGACCAACATCATCGAGTAAAGTCAAGTCAACATGTGTAGCAACATATTAGAACCCATAACCAAAGTAACTCCAATATAATGTCATAACAACAAAGTAAGTATAAGAGTTCATAACATTGCACCATATACAAGATCCTTACACACAACCCATTACCAAGATTACAAGTGCAATGACCAAGTGAAGTCCCATTACTCCACATAATCAAGAAAACCAAACAAAGGATCACAAGTAATGTCTAGTTTAATATAACATCGAGTCATAAGTAGTCATCATCATCTATAGCAAAATAGACCATTAACATGTTCATAAGTGAAACTGACATCATATAGGATCATGAACATGTAATGTCAACATATGCATATCATTATAAATGATTTACTTTTATTAATAATAACAACCTCCTAGGACTTCCTTATTCCAACTAGTGGCAATGTATAGGTAAGTCCCATAACCTTAACCGAAATAAGTCAAAACCTAAGTAAGTCATCTAGTTGAGTTGTTCACTTTATTATTCATTTTACTTGGTGGGAATAATTTCCTTAATCGACATAGACCAGATGAGCTTAAATATATCGGTTTGTCATGAAACCCTATACCGAAAGAAGGTGGACTAGTTGCCAAGGTAGTACTAAAACATGACCATAAAATTCTAGGTGGATCCACTAGTTAGTATTCCTATTAGGCTACATAGTTCAAGAACTAGAAGATGTACTTGAGACCCTCTTTATGCATTATTGCATTGTAATATCTATCTCATGAGAACCATTGTGAACCTATCTTCCCCACAGTTGGAGGGACAACTCAACCTAACATTCACTATGTGCTAAGCTAAAGTCAATTAATTTTTGAATCTATTTAAGCCTTTCTTGGACATTCATAGATTAATCGGCCATAGGAGACTAACTGTCAACGACCCAATCAGGGACGCGAGCTGGCACCACACATTTACCCTCCTATGTGAGCGAACCAACCCTCTAAACTCTTAACATTTCCATTTAATATTAACAAAAAATGCGGAAGACTTAAACTCATAAATAAAAGAACCATTCATAACTTTCTTAATTCAACATCTATTTATTTCCCCAAATCTGAAGTCATCATCACGACATCTATGATTCAAATTCTCAACTAGAGTATTCTAAGAACAAATAACTAAAAAGCTACGTCTATTCATGCCGGACAGTTTCACGGCAATCAAGACTTGAAGAATAAGAACCCGTCACTAGCGCATTACTCACCCTGATTTCCGATAAGTGGAAGACTGGCTAGATCTGGCTGTTGAGTTGAAGTTACTGAACGTTTGCTGCTTGCAAATTACACAAATAACAAAGAGGAAACATAAAGTGGGGGTCAGTACAAACACACGTACTGTAGTTAGATATCATCGGCTAACTCAAAATAGGGACAGTATATTATCAATGGGAATAATGTAAATCAAACTCAATACTCATATGGTAGCAATAACCATGAATTCATCATAACTCAACCGAGTTCCACCATGAGGACTCAAGCCTCAATACCATACTCTTTGGAAATTAAGTTCCTTAGATTGAGTATATTCCTTATTATCTTTATATTCATTTCTTTCTTCTCTTGTGTCGGTACGTACACTACACTCCGATCCTCTCTTTTTCTATCCTGGTGCCGGGAACGTCAACTCTCCGATCCTCATTCTATCCTGGTCCCGGAACGTGGCACCCGATCCATATTCTTCCTGGTGTCCTTAACGTGACACTCCGATCCTCATATTCTATATCCTGGTACCGGAACGTGGCACCCGCTCCTCATATGCAATTCTATCCTGGTGTCGAACGTGACACTCGCTCTCCGATCCTCTATTCTATCCTGGTGTCGGAACTGACACTCCGATCCTCTATGCCTATCTATCCTGGTACCCGCAGGAACGTGGCACCCCCGACCTCATATTCATTCTATCCTGTGTCGGAACGTGACACTGCGCCGATCCTCATCTTCTATCCTTGTACAAGAACTTCTTTCACCCGATCCCCTAATTCAATCAAGCCTTCTTTTACCTAAGGCATCATCATTCTCATTATATATGTAATCAAGCCTTCTTTCATACTAAGGCATCATCAATTCTCATTATATAATTTTAAGTGAAATTAGGTTTCTATTCAAGAATTTGGATTCAATAGCTTCATCATGCTTTTGTTAATTACACCATTCATAATCATAATCATGAGCATGCAATTTAATAAATACACATAGCAAGGGTTTTACAATACTATCAACACATTATTCTTCCACTATTAAGATTACTACGAATATCTAACATACAAAACCAATAACCTCCTCCACCGCAGAATGGAATCAACAAGCTATCTTCTCACAATCTTGCTATCCTCTTCCTCTCGTCTCTCTCCTCTTGCTCGATTCTCTCTCTCTCTTGCTGTTCTTTTCTATTTGTTTTGTTTTTTTTTCAAACCCTCTTTCTTTTACCCTAATTTAAATATATAATTAAAATACAAGATGGCAATATAATCCACTAATTAACTTAGTTTAACCTCTTTTAAAAAACCCCCAAGTAATTAGAACCTATTAAATATTAACCCTCAATCTTTAATTAAGGAAAGAAAGTCAAAAACGACCTTAAAACGTGTAAAGAATCCGACCCGAACTGGTTTGCGTAGCCGTGACGGTCCGTCGCGCCTGCGACGGTCCTCCTGCTGTCCGTCGTATGCCCAGAAACTCCTTTTTTGTGAGTGTATGGCCTGTGACGGGCCGTCGCGCCTGCGACGGTCGTCCTGCCGACTCCGTCACGACGTTTCAAGAGTCCGCTTTTGACAGTACACAAGTTTCAGATTTCTAAGTGTTTTGAAACACACACCTCCACGACGGTCCCGTCGTGCCGTGACGGGCCGGCGTGGCCTCCTTAACCTCTGCCAGTTTTTTCCGAATAAATATGTTGCTCAAACGACTAACAGGTCCGTTTACAATAGTAACCATTTACCATCGTTCTCCCCGAACGATCAAAGCATAAAACAATGGCGAAAGGGAGTACCTGAATCCTGTAAAACAGATGTGGGGGTATTTTTCCTCGATATATCCGCCTCCTCCTCCCAGTAGCCTCTCAACCGTCGATTCTTCCATTGCATACCTTGATGATTCTATCTCCCTTTGAACCGCAACTTATATTGCTCTTCTAAACTAGCACTGGTTCCTCTTCATAGTCAAGTTCTCATCCAACAACACTGAGTCCCCAAGGATAAGTATTTTCCATCTCCATGGTATCTTTTCAACATGTACACACCATTCAATACCGATGCACTCCGGACCGCCCCTGGGGGAAGGCTATTCATAAGCCACCCTCCCCTATTCGCTTAGTACCTCACATGGTCGCAATATACCTTGGACTTAGCTTAACCTCTTTTGCCAAAACCGCATCATCACACCCTTTCATGGGTGAACCTTCAACAGACTTGTTGTCACCTTCCATGACTCCCAAGTCTCTACCGTCTGTTCTGTGCATACTCCTTTTGGCTACTTTGCGCCGCTAGAAGCTTTTCTTGAATGCTCTGCACCTTTTCTAACGAATCCTCAAAGAGATCGGTACCAGAAAACCCCCCAAGTCTAACCTCCAATATCAACCAACCAATGGGATATCTACCCTCCTCCCATACATGCTTCAAAGGAGCCAATCATAACTGGAGTGATAGCTCATTATTGTACGAAAACTCTGCCAACGGTAAGAAGCTATCCCAATGGCCACCAAACTCTATCACTCATCGCGAGCTATCCATCCCCAACATTGAATAATCGTTCGCCCTCAGACTGTCCATCGGTCTGAGGATGAACGCGGTGCTAAAGGTCGCAACCTAGTATCCCAATTCTGCATGCAAGATGTTTCCAAAACTTAGAAGTAAACTGCGTCCCTTATCTGATATAATGGTAGTGGAACCCCATGCAATCGAATTGGATTTCTAGAGATGTATATTTTGCTAACTTCCTCTGCATGTAAGTCAACCTTAACCGGAATGACATGACAGACTTAGTAATCCTGTCCCAATCACCCAAATGGCGTCGAACTTGCCCAATGTCTTTGAAGACCACCACAAAGGCCATTGCAATTCTCTCCCCTTCCACTCCGGAAATGGGCATTTCTTTGAAGTGTCCTCCGGGCCTTTGGTGTCTATTCACTTGTTGACATTTTTGGGACACTTGCAGAAAGTCAACATATTGCGCTTCATGCTACTCACCAAAAGTGTTGTTTTAGGTCGCGATAACATCTTGGTTGCACCCGATGTATAAATACCCTTGAAACCACATGAGCCTTCTGCCCAGTAATAGTGTTGATCAAATCATCAATGCGGGGTACACTACCTTCCTTAATCCTCCACACGCCTTCCCCTCTTCGCTTGTTGCTTCGTTAGCCTCTCCTCGCAAACACTTTATCTCGGTTCCGCCTTATTTTCTCATCATCAACTGTTTTCCCTTATCTTGTTTTGTCAATAACTAAGATCTTGACTCCACTAGCGAGCCAACAATACCTCCCTTCCATTTATTTCCACCTCATCAGTTCGTTACCGAGTCTGAACCTCTCTAGCCAATGGGCGTCTAGAGGCTTGCAAATGAGCTATACTTCCCAATGCCTTCCGTTCCTTCCCGCCTTTCTAACCCAAGCATCTGCCACAACATTCGCCTTCCCCGGATATAACAAAATAGTGATGTCGTAGTCCTTCAGTATTTTCCAATCCATCCTCCTCTGTCTCAGATTCAAATCTCTCTGAGTTAAGACAGACTGTAGACCCGATGATCCGTATAGCCTCACACTTTAACCCCCCATATAAATAGGTCTTTCTCCTTGCCTTCCATGCAAACATACCGCGGCCATTTCCCCAAGTTACATGATTGGATAGTTAGTTCATAGCACTTTTAATTGTCTTGAGGCATAAGCAATCACGTTCTCTCTTGCATTGCCACTGCAACCCAAACCCGAATAGGAATGCATCACAATAAACAATGAAGTCCTTACCCTCTACGGTCAAGGTGAGGAATTGGTGCAGTAGTCAACACGTCTTTAGCTTTGAAAGCTTTCCTCACAACTCAATCCGAGCCAGGCTCCCCAGAACAAATGGAACATTTTTGCTTAGTCCAAGTTCGTCTTTGGGAAGCAATAGAAGAGAATCTTGACAAAGCGGCGTATAAGCTAGCTAACCAACACAACTCCGTATTTCTGAGCACATCAGTGTCTTCCCCTTCCTTCACTACTTCGATCTTAGAAGGATCTACCATTCTCCATCCTTAGAAACCACGTGCCCCAAGAAGGACACTGCATCTAGCCCAAATTCGCACGTAAGAACTTGGCATAAGCGTTTTTCCTCGCCTCACGTTTCCATACCAAAATTCTCAATGCCCTCATGTTGCCTTCTTATTCTTGGAGTATCTATCCAGTAGATCACTCAATAAATACGATTACAAAGAGATCTAAATACGCTTAATATCCCGTTCATCAAGCTCATGAACGCATCAGGGGCGTTCTAAGACCAAAGACATCACCACAAATCCTCTTATTCCATACCTCGTTCGAAGCGTCTTTGGGCAACAAATCCGTTGCCCCGTATTTTCAATTGATAATAACCGGTCACTCAATTCATCTTAAGAAGACACAAGCACCTTGTAATTTGATCGAATAATTCATCCATGCGAGGAATGAGGATACTTGTTTAATAGTTACCTTGTTTCAACTTGTCGGTAGTCTATGCACATTCCTAAACTCCCATCTTTCTTCTTCACAAACAAAACGTAGCAACCCCAAGGGATGCACTTGGTCCTAATGAGCCCTTGCTCAACATCTCTTGAAGTTGAGCTTAACTCTCTTAACTCCTCGGGAGCCATTCTATACGGGGGTAATAGAAATGGGCGCGTGTGCACGGGTTCAAGATCGATACATACCTCAATATCCTATCTTGTGGCTACCATGAAGATTCTGCGGGAATAATCAAGGAACTCCGGCCACCGAAACCGACTCAATCGAAGTACTTGGGTAGTGTCATCCTTGAGAATGGGCGCAAGAAAAGCTACACAACCCTTTACTAACCATTTTTCTTAGCACGCAGAACTGAGATGATACGCAACCGGATTGGAGTGTAGTCCACCCTCCCACACTAACGTATCTGTCCCAGGGCTTGGCCAATTTTTCCAGTTTTAAAGCATTACATCCAAGATCGCAAAATTTGGAGAAAGCCAGTCATACCCAAATACATCAAAGTCCACCACCCCTTTCCTAAAATAACCAATCTAACTCAGTGTTTGCTCCCCACAAAGTTCACCAAACAAGACCTTGTACCATTTTCAACTACCACAGACTCCACCCACCGGTGTAGAAACAACATGAATAGGCATGTCAAAGTAATTCAACATGCAATTTTAGACCATTGCAAATGATGAAGATACCATATGAAACTTGGAGGCCAGGTCCCTAATACGATGCCAGCAATCACGACCAAAAGATTACCTGCTGATACAGCATCAACGCCTCCGCTTCAGATCTCCCAGGGCCAACGTAAAATGAAGCCTATCGTTTTGTCCCTGTCCATTGCCCCTACCATGTTGCGTAGTAAGTGGCTCCATTTTTTCCATCACCTCTGCCGTTTGTGATGACACCATTACCTCCCCCGACACACGTCCCTCCAGAAAAGGCCTCTACATGAACCACCTCTACCTCAGCTAGTGGGGTCTGTACTCTGGTTTTGACCAATACCTCTTGATGTGTCCAACCTCCCCCACATCCCTAACACTCTCAGTGGTTCATGCATAGGTCTCTCGGAGTAGTGTTTGACCGTTCTGAGGTGGACCCCCAACTACAGTCTTAGTTAAGACTGAATTGGTCGACTTGAGAACCTCCGAGTTCTGTCCTCTAAGAGTGAGAACCATTAAACTCGCTCCCTTCGAAACCTTTCGATGTCTATGTCCTTGGTGAAGTCGTCTGGGCTTCACTCCTTCCAACCTCTATCACGAAGTCCACCACTTCTTGGAAGATGTTGCCGTAGCCGCTACTTGTAAGGCCGAAATCCCGCAACTCTGCCTCTCACCCCTCACAAAACGCGAAGCCGTTCTTTGTGGACTGAAACAAAGTTGGGTGGCGTATCTGGCATAGTGCGCGCAATTTAGCCTCATATACGGCGTTAACTGTCACATCCTCCCTTGCTCTAGACCTCAAGAACTCGTCCCTTTTTCTTCTCTCAAAGTCCTTGGGATAATACTTCTCCATAAACAAGTCGGAATGATTCCCAAGTCATAGGTGGGTGCCTCTGTTGGTTGACACTGCATTGTGCCGCCACCCGGAATTTTGGCGTTTCCCTTGAAACTACTGATAGCTCACGAACTCAACGCCAAACCGTTCTAAACTATACCTCTTGTTAGTAGCTCATGACAATCAACCGAAAATCGTAGGCACCTCTGATTCTAAACGCCCTTAAAGACGGAGGTTTCATTTCAAGAACTTACTGAAAAGTTTCATGGCTGATCATTGTCAGAATAGGCCCAGTAGTCAGACGTGGAAATGTTCCATTCCCAGGACGCATCCATGTCGGGGAGCATAGAGCCGCATGTCGTACTCTGAACCCGGGGTGTTTGGTGAGAAACCACTGGAGGTGCCTGACCCTGATCGGATAAACCCCTCAATAAGCGAGTACTTGGTTGATCATCTCTGGGTTAGGTGGTGTGGCAATTTCCTCCTCATTCTGCCCTTGTTCATTCTCTTATCTCTCTCCCCCTTCCTCCCCGCTCTTATCACCTCCTCGGGCGGTGGAGGAGTCACGCCTAATTATTCAGATGGGCTGTGGTTGCTTGGTCCTCTTCCTCTAGAGACGTCTCCCACACCTCTCCCACGCCTATTGCCGTTGCTCGTCCCCGAGCTACAGCCCCAGTGGCTGGCTCAGTCGTTTCTTGTCTTTTCCGTTGTTGCTGCTGGTGCGGTCGTTGCTCCAATAGTTCTAAACCATCTGCGAAATAGAGTGAAGATGGTCCATACCAATTCGTATCGTCCCAGATACCAATTGGACTCAAGTAGTAGCACAACGAAAAAAACAAAAGAAGAATGAAAGACGTGAAATTTTCCTAAAAGTTCCTTATAGCTTCTCCAGGCCAATAAAGGCGTCCCCCTACCTTTCCTTAGACTCTACTAGACCTGTTCTTGTGTGATTGAGACCAACGAACCTAATGCCTCTATACCAATTTGTTTGGTCACGACCCAAATCAGGGACGCGACTGGCACCCCCCCCACATTTACCCCCTATGTGGAGCGAACAACCCATCTAAACCTTAACATTTCAATAATATTAACAATAAAACAATGCGAATACTTAAACTCATAATAAAGACAATTCAATAACTTCTAATCAACATCTATTATTTCCCAAATCTGGAAGTCATCATCACAGAACTCTTGAGCAAATTACTAACTAGGAGTATTCTAAGAACAAAATAACTAAACAAAGCTAATCTAGTCCATGCCGGAAGTTCAAGGCATCAAACTTGAAGAAGAAGACCCCAGTCCATATCTAGACGCATTAGTCCCCTGATTTCCGATAAAGTGAAGACTGGCTAGATCTCTGCTGTTGATTTGAAGTTGACTGAACTTTGCTGCATTACACAATACCAAAAGGAAAACATAAAAGTAGGGGGTCGTTACAACCACACGTACGAGTAGATATCATCGGCTAAACTTCAAAATAGGAACAGTATATATCAATAATAATGTACATCAACTGCCATACTCAATAATTAGCAAAACAAACATGAATTCATCAATAACTACAACCGATTCACACATGAGGACTCATCTCAATACCTATTACTCTTTGGAATTAAGTTCCTAGTTGAGTAATCATTATCTTTCAAGATTCATTATCTTTTCCTTCCTCTTGTGTCGTAACGTGACACTTTCCGCTTGCCGATCCTCTATTTCTATCCTGGTGGCCGACTTGGCACTCCGACCCATTCTAATCCTGGTACCTAACGTGGCACCCGTCCATATTCTATCCCTGGTGTCGGAAAACGTGACACTCCTATGCTCCATATTCTATCCCTGGTACCGAACGTGGCACCCGCTCCTCATATTCATTCTATCCTGGTGGTCGGACCGTGACACGCTACCTCCGATCCTCCAATTCCTATCCGGGTGTCGGAACGTGACACTCCGATCCCATATTCTATCTGGTACGACGTTGCAACCGATCCTCAATATTCCATTCTAATCCTGGTGGTCGGACGTGACACTCCGCTCCTCATATTCTATCCTGGTACAGGAACGTGGCACCCTCCGATCCCCTATTCCTCAGCCTTCCTTTTACACTAAGGCTCATCATTCTCATTATAATCTTTATCAGGCGTAAGCCTTCTTTTTCATACTAAGGCATCATCATTCTCATTATATAATTTATCAAGTGAATTATGGTTCTTTCAAGATTTGGGATTCAATAGCTGCATCATGCTGTTTATTCATCCAATTTCATAATCATAATCATCAAGCATGCAATTAAGCACATGATCAGGTTTACAATACTATCAACCATATTATTCACTATTAAGTTCCCTACGAATATCGTCACATAAACCATAACCTACCTTCACAAGAATTGAATCAACAAGCCTATCTTCTCAAAATCACTTGCATTCCTCTTCGTCTCGTGGGGGGGGCGTCTCTGTGATGCGATTCTCTCTTCTCTCTCTCTCTTGCTGTTCGTATCTATTTGTTTTGTTTTAAGTCCAACCCTCTTTCGTTACCCGAATTCAATATATAATTAAGAATAAAAGATGGCAAATAATCCACTATTAATTAAGGTTACCTCTTTCCCCCCAAGTATTAGCCTTTAATATTAACCCTCACTCTTTATAATAAGGAAAGAATAGTCAAAAACGACCCTTAAAACGTGTAGAAGAAACCCGACCCGAACTGGGATTGCGTAGCCCGTGACGGGCCTTCGCGCCTGCGACGGTCCGTCCTGCTTTTCCTTCTTGCCACAGAAACTCCTTTTTGAGTGGATGCTGTGCGGGGCCGTCGCGCCTGCGACGGTCCGTCTGCCACGCCTCACGACGTTCAGAGAGTCGATTTTCAGTACCCCCAATTTCAGATTTTCTAATGTTTTGAAACGACACCTCCACGACGGTCCGTCGTTCTCGTGACGGTCCGTCGTGCCTTCCTTAACCTCTGCCAGTTTTTCCAGAATAAAATATGTTGCTCAAAACGACTAAACAGGTCGTTACACTAACACCTTGTATAACATCATGATTAGCTCATTAGTTAGTCTTCAAGATTGTTGGAGAAAAAGAAGAAATATTGCAGCCCTAAGCCCTTTGAATTTCTCTTCAATGGAGTCTTCTTTGGGGAGAGAGAAAGTAGAGAGAAGGAAAAGGATTTGAGTTAGGGGAAATGAAGTGAGTTGGGTTAGTTTAATGAGGGTTAAGCTTTTTAAAAATTATTAATTAACTAAACTAAACATCACTTAACCCCTAATTAAACCCCTAACTAATTAACTAATTAAATGACTTAAATTTTTTTTTTTACATTTTACACAGACTCAAGTGACGAGACCTGGACCCACAGACTGTCCTTCCATTGATGGCCCGTGCTGGTCATCCGTCAATGAGTTCAGAGACCTAATTTTTGGGGATTTCTGAAAATTGGATAAGGCATCACCTATGGAGGAATTGATGCCTCGTCAATGAGATGATGGCTCGCTTATTGTCCACGTCAGTGGCAAGTGTCATTTGATAACTTTTGGTCATTTCGGAAGGGTCCTCCCCAAGGACCCCTAGGGTGGTCATTGGGGAATCTTACATAAACGTTTCGACCCTAAAGACACTCTAGTACATGTTTAAAACCTTTCCATCAAATTTCATTGAATTTCGACTTTTAAAACACCATAAAACATTTCAAGGCCCACTAACCTCTATTTCACTTGTCTCAGGACGTCAAGAATGTTCCTTGACATTTTACCTCTAAAACTTCCTAAATTATTTATATGCATTATTTACGTCTTAAAATAGTGTTACCAACCCTAGTTCAACATGTGCGGCTCAAGATTAGGTCATGGGATTTCGAAGGGTTACATTATGACTAAATTTATGTTTTATGTTGGATAGCTCAAACTGAAATTCAAACTGAGAATCCTTAATAATATACTAAAAATAAAACATTCAAAAATTGTAGCATGTATATCTGAAATAACTGAAATATCTGACCTAGCATGTTTGAGTCAAGAACTAAAAAAATAGCCTACGGTTCTGAAATTCCTGCAAGAATGAAGTACTAACAATGATAATATATTTGGGAACATGTATATAAATACTTAATGAAAATTCGGCTTGATGTTCTAGAACCTAGTCCTAGTTTATGATAAGGAAACAGATTTGAACTAAAATCTTTGGAACTAATGGGTGAAAGGATCACTAGTACATCCCACATACTTGGTGATAATTCCATGGAGAAATTCATGTCGTTTTTTTTTTGTGGCTAGAATGAAGAATCTTTTTATGTTCTTGAACTAGTGTTCTTATCCATTGTTCTTCTTTTACTCTCTAGGTTTTCTTCTAAGTTCAATTACTGATTGTCTTAGTACGTTTCTAGTCCATGGTGACTAGGCTTAAACTGACTAAAACCTCATAATTTAGGTGCAAAAGATGTAACTTAGGGTTCCATTGAAATAGGAAAATAATAAAACAACCTTACTTAATTGTTGCCAGGATGAACGACGGACCTGGTTCATAGACGTAGTCCACCTATGGTCCTTCTTATTTGTCATGACCGGGGAGCACCCCCTTGAAGTAACATAGATTACATGACCTCTCGGACGTCTTATACAATCCCATAGGCATCATTCGTTGCAATTTCATAGGAAATTTAGCGGAAAATTTAGAACTTCTTATAGTACATCATATGCTAGAACATCACTTCATATATATAAAATATCAAAATACATAGTTAGATTCATCTCTCTTTTCCCATCATTGACTCAATATCAATAGAGTAGAATAGGGACATGACCCTTAACAACATAGAACAATATATATGTTATTACATAAACTTGAATAATAACTTAACATAGGAGATCCTTGAATATTAAGGACCCCTTCTAAAAACATGGGGAGCTTATCCAGTTCTCACTTAGAGACAATCCTTTAATCATCCACCACCTACACTTTGTGTAAAAATATGAAGAATGATATTCGTATAAGAATGCATTAAGTATGACAACCACGCAAAACAAGTCTTTTAATGGATTATTTAGTTAGAACAATAATCATATACATAAAATTCATATAATTCACATACTTCATATAGAAATGTACAATGGTCATAACATCATATAAATCCACATATTACATTTAAGGCCCATCGATCGTTTTCATAGTATTATCTTCTGTTACCTTAATCCCTTACCCCCAAGTAACCCTTTCGTAATACTTTGTGCAATGCATGAGAAGTGTCTCATTCCACCATACACACTCAAGCATCACCTTAAGATCACCAAAGGTATATAATCATACAACCTTCATTAACTCAAACATATACATTACAGAAACATAGCATAGAATATCATGAGACACATACTTAACATATGATCGAACATACTTCATGAACCATAATAAGACTCATTCCGAGACAATATACAAGCCAAGACTAAACAATAATCATCATATAGAGACAAGAGTATATACCATAGTTGACTCTTCTCATTTAACATCATAAGACCTTACTCATAATCCCAATCTAAGCTCTAGTGCAATGTACATGTGAAGCCCCATAACCTCACACATGCCAAGTAAACCACAAAGATACTAATAGCATTATTATTTATTTCATATATCAACATGAAAAGTATAGATAACTACATACGTATCAAGACCTTCATCATATAGCCAATAAGACCAACATTATGCATATAAAGTAAGGCCTCATAACACAATAGGATTCATACTACGCATATTATCATAAAGTAGGACAATACCCTAATTTAATATATAAGAGACATATGCATATACATACACATATAGAATTCCCTACTAGATTTCCCTTCAAGAGATACTTGTGCAATGCATAGGTAAAGTCTCATACTATCACCTACACTAAGTAACTTACCTTAGGTACTTCTAGTTAGGGTTCATTACCTTAATTTTGTTGTTAATATTACTTTAGGGAAACCTTGACTCAACTGACATGAGACCATGTGAGCTAAACATGTAATCTGATGTCATAGAATCCTATACCGAAAGAGGTGCTCTACTTGCAAAGGTAGAACATTAACATCATGATAACATCTAGGTGGATCAATTTTCTAGGTCCTATGGGGAAATATAGTTAAGGAACTAGGAGATGTAAGATTGAAACCCTCTTTATGCCAATTGGCATTGTAGTTTCCGCATCATGAGAACATTGATCGACATGCCTTCCCTTTTGGGAACGGGCACCTCTCATTGTCAAGTACACTCGATCCTAAGCTAAGTTCCCATTTTTGAAAATCCTTTATTAATAATACTTCAAAAGTATACTTTAGGAGATTAATCCCTCATATTCATATCTCATAGGTTAATGATGATAATGTCCTTTCATCAAACCTAATCATGTGAGAATATCCTTTCGCATGGACATATCATATTCATAGCATAGTGTAGTTTAGAGTACAATTGAGCAATACCTTCGAGAAGACCCTACACTAATAAATTACCATAACATGCTTAATTTATGTATTTGTATGTGTATATATGAGGAAACCTTTCACATAAACACATTTGGACACTACACATATTCATACACTTAACATCATAACATATAGTTCATGCTCATTGCTTAATCATGCATTCATACTCATATACATAAAGGGAATACCCTAGGAACTATCCTATCAAGGTACACATGTGTAATATATAAAAATTCCAATACCCTTACCTATGCTAGTAAACCTATCAAGTCATCCTAGTTAAGATACCTTTTTCATACTTTCATGATCATACAACACTTATAGTCACGTAAAGAGGTTTGTTGTACATTGGTCGCCATGAACACATAATGGAAACAACCACCCTTCATGCTTACAACATAGTTTATAATATCCCCGCAAGCCCATAAAAACCACCTATAGAGTACTAGGGTTATAACACAAACCCACCCACCATTATCGCACATGAGACAAGAGACCTTCATCATTTGCATCTAAGACTCCTAATCATGCTTAAGACCACATATTCATTATGTGGTACATATTTAGGGGGTAATTCATCAATAGAAATACATCAATATTAAATGTATAGACCACACCTAACTCAAACAATCTCATTCAATTATCATAACATTATTAATGCACCCTATATCATGAACTAGAAAGGAAGATTAATCATATAACTTCACCTGTGTAAGAATCAGAACCACGCTTCACAACATCCATTGCCTTCAAGGCCATGATCACATCATATTAAGAATGAGAGAAAACAAAAACCGCCACCATAAGTGGACCATACCACACAATGCAATCTAAGGCCAGTTATATACTAAATAGAGAGATCTAGGCCACTCACAAATTCTCCAAGCTTTGATCATCATTGATCAATTACCAATAATTCACAGCCAATTCATATAGAAAACAGTTGCAATATGCAATATAAAATAATTGAAATCAAAATTCATCAACATCTAAACAAAATCATAATACCCACATTATATACTAATATTGAGAGATGTAGGAATCATGGTTTCTTCATGCCAGTTGATTGCACATTCCTTTTTAAAAAAGTAGCTAATAATTAATTCCTCAGATGATGCTTTTGAAATCAATTTAAAAATGAACCCATGGCAAGATTCAAAGGTAGAGAATTTGATCATAGAATCTTCTTTGAAAACCTTCAAAAGAACTCCTTATATGAAAGGTTAACTAAGGATAAAAGATTACCATATCTTACTACATGAGAAGCCACGAAAATTTAGAGAAGAAACTATGAGAATCCTGTCACAACCGGCAAGTATGACCTAGAAGTTATGGCATTCTTGAGTCTTCATACAGCGCACTTGACCTCACAGAGTTCTTATACAAGTCCTTAGACATCATTCATTGCATATATATGAAAAGTAGTGAGGAATTAAAACTTTTGTTCAAAAACATAATATGCAAGTCCTTTAATAAAACGTTTAACATATGTCTCAAAACCATCTATGAAAACATGTTCACTTTCATAATTAAGACCTAAGTTCATATAAAATATGAGCACTATTCCCCTAGGAAACCTCAAAACACACTTGTGCAATGCATGTGAAGCCATACTACCTCACCCACTAAGCATATCTTGAAGTCAACCTATCTTTTTTCATGTCATCCTAGGATTCTCTAGTAGACCTAGTTAATCTTGCCACAGAACTACCTTATTAAGTCAACCATGTCATGTAATGCAACCCTAGTCACTATATAAGCTAAGAAAACACAATGAAAGTGTAATGTCATAGGTAGGTTAAAGTCATACTTGTGCCATGTGTTGATAACATCCCATAGTACCATTCATACTAAGTACATCTCTAGACTAACGTAATCCAAGCTAACTTATCTTGTAACTTTGTATATTAAGATCAACATACTACCATAATACACCTACTACCATGGGAATGATCTTAACATACAAACCAAGCTAGTAAAGGAAAGATAGAACCAACCTAACCACTATGCAACCAATCACGTAGATTCAAGCTAACCATAGGGGAGCATGAGTCCTCAACCCTAAGATACTATGAGAAACTATTATCAAGCTATTCCATGAAATAGACATTACATGTAAATAAATCTACCATTAGGAGAGTATAGTTCTTTCTCCTAAAGCTAACATGAAAAAGATTTGGCCAAACCAAGTCAAGCTATCATGAGTTTATCACCTCAAGCTACCATGAAGATTATCAACTCAAGCTTCCATGATATCAACATCTCAAGCTACCATGAGAATTTCAACTAAAACCTTCTTGAGATTAACTATCTAAAGCTACCCTTGATATCTTAACATCTCAAGCTATCATGAGATTTAAAGATCAAGCTACCATGTCATTAGTGTTGTATCACCAAGTCTACGACGCAGGAAGTGACCATCCAACCCATCATCAAGCTAATCTTGGTCAATCTTTATTCATACTCAATTACATGTTAATTTATTAAATTAGATCATTAGAAGGTAATTCTAGTCATGCTTGGTCATATAGGTTCAATTCTAACTTCCTAGGTAAAGATAATCCTTTATCAATTAGACCTAGTTCAATTCATATCTAGGTGATGCAATCATGACCAGATAGTATAGAAAACAATTGAATTAAAAAGATCTACATAAAACTTCATCTAGCCTCTAACGGCCTAAAATTACCATGATCACCTTCAACATAAACTACTAAACTTCACCCTGAAAACATCATGAGAACAACATATAATCATCATATAAACAATAACTGAATAATACGTACTAGATTGGGATCACAATCAATCCTTACCCATAATGCAATTACAACCCTCTCTAGATTGGGGTTCTGTGGATTCACAATTGAAAGGAAACTAGGGAGACTTCATGGATGGAAGAATAAATGAATGAATAAACTTTGCATAACTAAGATTAGAGACTTAATCAAAGATTGAGACCTTGGTAAATTCGTCTTAAGCTGCTGCCCTTAACTTTCTTCTTCTTCTACGGTGTTCTTATGAGTTCTAATGTGAGAGAGAGGTTTGATTTAAAGTCAAGATTATAAAAGGGTCTTTTATTGTTTTAATACTAATATAATACCTAAAAATACCTAAACTAACCTCACATACATTTATTTGGACGTGGTTTGAATTTTCCAATCCACCCCATCACTTAAACGTGAATTGCTAGAAAGCATAGGCCCATCGACGGAGGCACCTACAAGCCGTCGACAAGACGACGGGCCGTAGTGGTAATCGTCGTTAAAGTTAGAGACCCTTAAGTTAGGTATCAAGATCAATAATTAATGTCTCAACCAATGCCCCCCATCGACGAGGCGTCAATTGACCAACAGTCCTTTAATGTCCCTCGTTGGTTGGGACTGGTGTCTGGCAGCTTTTGTCACAAGTTGGGTCATTTTTAAAGACCCCTAGGTCAGTCCTTGGGGAATTTTTCTTGGATGTTTACACACTAAATACAAACATCTAGATTCTAGGAACCCTCTATATCTATTTGAGCTCCAAAAGCTACATAAAACCTCATGAAACACACTAAGGCACGCTACCACATCTTAAGGCTAACTCTTAAATATCACCACACGTTCTTGGACGTTTCACCTCCAAACTCTCTTCAAACTCCATCTAATTACTATTAACACCTATTTGATCATTTTAGAGGACTTTAACACTCATGAAGAAATATGTTAGGAATCTCGTTTCACCTAATTCATTTGAGTGTTTACATACTCGCCCCTTGGAACTTCATCTTCGAATGAACACCTTCAACCACTTCTTTAAGGGACATATTCTAGACTAGTCCGCATTTATATCTGTATTATATCTAAATGCCCATACCCAAATCAAGGAACTATTCAACTCCAAGCTAAACATAACCATACATAACCATATAAGACCTCGTACAAACGGCTCCTTATCCCCATACTAAGAATGAGCTACACATGTCTTCTAACATTAATTACCTCATTCTAAGGACACCTCAAATCCGCAAAACAAATAATAATTATGGGACTTCTGGATATTGTCGTAAATCATAAGAGATACATACTCGGAAGGAACATAGGTAGATCATTCTTGATCACCTTGGATTGGAGAAGCATAGAACCTATTCCTTTCAGAGAACCATCTTCCACTTGATTTAGTAGAATTGCATGCCTTCCCTCACATTAGTTTTGGCTTAGGGAAAATCCCTCATTATGTGGCCCTCTCATCAAATCCACAGCCCATCTCTACCAGCCCAACACCTCCCTCAATGTTCTTACCACACTAGGGGAATTTAGGTCGGGAGTATACCCATTCTTCCCTTGAGCCTAGGTTTATACAACCCCTTTCATCATTCCTCATACATAAAACCCCTAGAATCACCTTGTCCTGAAAACGTTATCAATTCTTAGAATGCCATGTCATCGGAACCCTCCTTGTCACCCTTTTATTTTTCAACTTCTTATTTTTGACCTCTATTGTTGAGAAAATACCATGAGTCGGAGATAGCCATGTAAACACCTAAAGTATACTACTCAAGCTTCCATGATCAACATCTCAAATACCATAAGTAGTTCACTCAAGCCTCCTTGATATATGCTTTATCAAGATACCTTGATATCTTACATCTCAAGCTATCATGAATTTGAATATCAAGCTACCATGCCCTTTGGTGTTGTATCACGCAGTCAACTACACATAGTTAACCATTTAAACCAATTCTTCAAGCTAATATTAGTATATCAGGCATTCATACTCAATTACAACAATGTTAATTTTATTTCATACTTCATCGTTGCAGTATTTCTAGTATGCTTGGTCTAATAGGTTCATTTCTAACTTCCTAGGTCAAGATCATACTTATCACTTAGACCTTGTTGGAATTTTATCTAGGTTATTCATCATGATCAAATAGTATAAAAACAGTTGAATTATGAAGATCAACATAAAAACCTTCTCTAGCCTCTAATGCCAAAACACCATGATCACCTTTAACATCACTAGTAAATTCGCATAAAACTCATAAAATAACATATAATCATCATATAAACATCTTAAATTCTATCTACCCACTATATTGATATCACAATCAGGCTTCCCAATGCCAATCACAACCTCTTAGATTGGGGTCTTTGGGATTCACAATAAGAAGGGAAACAGGGGGACTTCATGGATGGGAAGACTACATTGAATGAATAAGCTCCACAATCTTTATATTAGAGCTCCGCTTTAACCTTTGGAGAATTCGTTCTAATAATCTGCTTCTCCGCAACTTCTCCTCTTCTTCTAATGGTGTTCTTGAGACAAAAAAAAAAAATTTCTAAAAATTACCATATATACCTAAACTAAACTTCCAAATAACTGCCCGTCACATTTATTAGGGGTGGGGTGATTTCCCTTCACACTCCCCTTACTTAACATTGAACTCGCGAAGATCAGCGCATAAAATGGGTCACCCAGAGGCGGCGCCATAACGACGGTCGTATAGGCAAAACCGTTTTCTTTGTCTGATACCATTTCCACTTAGGCTTTTCTCAAGTTGGGTCCTCTTCATGAACAATTAGGTCGGATCCATGGGAGTTTTTGTCCCGGAAATTCCGCCCTGAATAATGTCCTATCCCCTATCAAAATTGTAGGAAACCCTCTCTATCGATTTGAGGCTCCAAAAACTGCTAAAACCTATGAACACACCAAGTCATGCAATACGTCTTAAGGTTAACTCTCAATGTCACCGGAACGTCTTGTGACGTTTTCACCTCCAAACTCTTTCAACCTCTATGTATGACTATAACATTATATTTTTGATCTTTTTAAGGACGTAAAAAAACCTCATGACACAATTGTTAGAAGCTAGTTTCCACCCTAATTCATTTTAAGGGGGTTAACAATCCCTCCACTAGGTGTTTCTTGAGCTTGATCTCCAATGGAGGTCTAGAAAAGATTTGTTTAGAGAGGGAAATGTGTATTTATATTGAAAACTAGGAAGGGTTTTATGATTTTTAAATAACACACTACTTGAAATATTCCTCATATAGATAAAATAACCGCCTAACTCTATTTGGAATTGTGGAGTGATTTCCTCCCATACACCCCTAAGTTCACACGCGTTTTCAACAGTGTTAGCTCACATTGGTCTATGTCCAGTTAAGTCGTATGTACCCTCATGTCAAATGAAAGCCAAGTACAAGAAATTGGACTAGGGTGACTGAATATTTTACTTAGTTAGGTAGGTGTATGGGACTCTAACCTAGCATTGACTAGTTGCCTCTAGGGAAGTACTAGGAGATTGTTCTTATCAATAGAATAAGATGAAATGCATGATGCCTATGTTTTATATGTTTTTATCTTATATGAGTTGGTTAAACGTTTTATAAACATGTATTTTTTATATTGCTTTATTAGGTGATGGCTACTTGTGTTACAAGTTATATGAATCAAAGCTTTGGTAAATTTTGTATGTTTTTTATATGATTTATTGGACATGAAATATAGACGTATTCTCATGATCATATGAAATGTCTTTGATTAGATCATGTTGTAGGTTGATGACACTTTCCATTCATATATTCTATTGTAATATGTCCCTTTGATTAAATCATGTTTAGGTTGAATGAAATCGTTAACATCATATATTCCTTTATGTGCATTGAAGACATTTTCATGAGCTTACGAATGCTTCCAATGAAAATATCGAAATGATCCTTTTTGAATGCATGTCCTTGACATGTTATGTGCTATACCCATACTTAGTACATGAGGAGTACTAAACCCCATTACTTTTAATCAAACCACAAATGTAGGGTCCGATCATTGAAACTTACAAAAGTCGATTAAGAAGCTTGGAACTCTTTCGCAAGTGTTGTAGGTCCTCATGTTCGGGTATGATATCCTTTTATTATTCTGGCTTATGAAGACAATAGTAGATTTTAAGAATCTTCTATTTCCATTTGTTCGTTAGTATTCTTGTTATAGGTAAGACCTTTATGGCATATTACTATTATTGTCTAAGTCCAGATTTTTATACTGTTATGAATTAGTTTTAAAAGTTACTAGAAGATCTTATGTCCATTAAGAAAAGTTTAAGTATGAAGTCCTAAGTATACTTTCACATATCAAGGTAAAACTTGAAATTTTCTGCAATTTTTACTGCTCACATGTTTATGAATGCCTACGGGCTTTGTCTGAGTATTTAGAGAGGAACGAGACGAACCCCGTTAGCATATGGGGTTTAAATATCGGATGTGAAAAAAATGGTAACACAGCATGAGGTTAATTATCCGTAGAATCAAATGTCTCCAAAACCACGTTACATATATCCGTGTCATGTTTTTTTAAGCCACCATAAGGTGGAATTGAGAAAGACTCTTATGTTGTGACTCGGAACTTCTCTTTTCTTGATAATCCTATGTCGTGCCTATAGTTTTGACAACTAAATGTTCCCTTTAACATATAATATCTTTCTTGTGATAGAGTACTATGGAACACAAGGAGGCATCCTAGCCTACGGAGTATGAGATGATATTGACAATGCGGGATCTACTCCCCAAGGCAATCCAAAAGCTCCTCAAATGAAAGTTGCTGCAAACGAACTAGTTCCGGTCAATCCTCCAGCAATGACTGATGGTGAGGTGAGGGCAGCCCTGTTCCAAATGGCCCAAGCTATCAGCACCCAAGATCAGGCCATTACGGCACAAGCTAACAGGGAGGTTGTTCCTCCAGAGAACTAACACACTATTACCTATGCTAGCCGTGTGAAACTATATTTTTACGAGATGAAATCCTCCTATTTTTCGGATCTAAGATTTATGAAGACCCCAGACTTCTTTTATGAGGTTTTACCAAGAATTTTTTTTGCTAAATGGGTGAGTACTACTAAGATGTTTGGATCTACTTGCTACTATTCAACTCACGGATTTGGTTCAGACATGGTATCATCACTGAAGGATTATAGGGCTTACGAGGTGGTCCCGACAACTTGGGAGATCTTCAACAAAGGATTTCTTGAAAAATTGATTTTTCAAAGGACAAATGGAAAGCTAAAGTAGAGAATTTAATCAACCCTCGTCAAGGAGGTATAAGTGTTAAGAAATACTCCTTAAAATTCATTACTTTGGGGTCCTATAATATGATACTCTATGGGTTTTCGAATTATAGGGATGATATGAGTCCTTTTGGTAATAGGACGTGTTCGAAGAGCTTGAAGAAGAATTGTTCTGTTACCATGCTTCCCAATGATAAATGGACTTTCCTAGAATTGATGGTTCATGCTCAACAATTACGTAAAGTTGTCCTAAGGAAAGAGGAATATGGACGATAGATGCGAAAGTCTTTTAAAGTGTTTCTTTTCTTCTAAGAGTAGGCTTCATGTTCAAGACAAACTATGTTTTAATAAAGGTTTTCAACAAGTCCTGCAAGATTTCATTTCCAAGAATCACAATTATAGAGGTTTAATAACAAAACCTACAAAAGGGGAGTATGTTGATCCAATAAGAGAAAAACCAACTTGTGGTATGTGTGGGAAGAAACCTGTTTTCGGTTTAATGCCATTTTTGGGAACAATAGTTGTTCATGGTTTGTGGAAAAGGGTTGGCCATGTGGTGAAGATTTCCTAATGTGATATTGTCAAGGTAAGGGGCACAGAAAAACTCAACCAAGCGGTCCAAGTTTGTAAAGCTCCCAAAAAGAACCATTTCTATGTCACTCAAGGCTAAGTGGTTGACAAGAAAGCACTCCTCGACTTGTGACTGGTATGTTAACCATTTTTTTTGCTGTTGTGGTTTTTTATGCTATGTTTTACCCAGGTTCACCTTGTTTTGTTAGACCTTTTGTAGATAGTGACGTTTAATGCTTTCCAATGTTTCGTGGAACCTTTTTGTGTTTGTATCCTAATGCGTGACTCTGTATTTGCAAAAGAATCTATAGTAAATGTCCTGTGATTATGCCCAATAAGATTTACTACCTTGTTTAATTATTTATAGAAGTGGACATGTTTTATTTCTACATTATTTTGGGAATATATTGGCTTGATGATTGGTTTTTCTTCCATAATTGTAAAACAGGGTAGTGAAGTTCCAATTCCAATTAAATCAGTTAAGAGTGGAAGTGATAAGTTTTATGCCAAGGGGTCAAATTATTTTATTGTTTCATGTCTTGGAAGATGTATACAAGGGTGTTTATACCATGTGGGGGGGGGGGGGGGGTGAGGTTTAAAGAACCCTAGAATGTGGAAACTTCTTCTATTGAAGAGTCAATCTATGTAGTGAAAGAATTCCCAGAGGTTTTTCTAGATGGACCTTCCACAAGTTCTTTCTGAAGGGGGAAATTGACTTTGGCATTGAATAATATTGCTGGATACAATTCTCATTTCAAATTCCTCCATATACGGATGGCCTCCGGCTGGAATGCAAGAGGTTCAAGGTCCAACTTCAAACATGTTACTAGACAAGGTTTCATTAACATAGTAGTTCTCCATGGGGTGCTCCGTTATGTTTGTTAAGAGAAAAGATTGGGTCCTTAGAGTGGGAATGACTGTGGCCACTTCAAATTAGGTCACAATTAAAAGACAAGTGATCCTCTCCCTAGGAGTTGATGATCTATTTTTCTCACCTCAAAGTGCTAGAACATTTTCTAAGATTCACTTAAGTTTCGGGATCTGAATCACCTTGGTGAGAGGGTGAAGATGTTCCCACAATATCTTTCCAAACTAGATATGGTCCCTATGAATTTCAAGTTTAATGTCTTTTGGGGTTAAAAACGAATGCCCCGTTGCGTTATGGACCTAAATGAACTTTATGGAGCTATGAATAGAGTTTTTTTTATATTACCTAACTCATTTGTGAACTGCGTTCATTAATGATTTTTTCATATACTCTAAGAATGAAGAATGAGCATTAGAGTCATTTGAGTTTGTATAGCGAGTCTTATTAAGAACACCAACTTTATGTCAAATTTAGCAAGTGTGAATTTTGGTTAAGTTCAGTTGCTTTCCTTGACCATTTTATCTCTGCTGACGGTGTACAGGTTGATCAGAAGAAGATTAATATGGTATGAAATTGGCCTAGACCTTTTACTCCCATAGACATAAGAAGTTTCTTGGGTCTAGCAAGATATTATAGAAGGTTTGTTGATGATTTTTTGTCCATTGATTATCCTTTGACATTATTGACCCAAAAGAAGGTGAAGTTTGAATCGTCGGAAGCTTGTGAGAAAGGTTTCCAAGAATTGAAAGATAAGCTTACCTCCGCTCAGGTGTTGACCATACCAGAAGGTAATGAAGGCTTTGTAGTGTATTGTGCTTCCCCCGAGTGGGCTTGGTATGTGTCCCATCAGATGATATTATGGTAGAGGTTATAGCTTATGCTTCTAGGAACTCAAAGTTCCGAGAAGAATTAATCCAACTCAAACCTTGGTTAGCTTGCGGTATTTTTGTCCTTGAAATATGGAGACATTATTTGTATAGTAAATTGCTATGTTAATTTGTTTTACTGATCAATAAAAAATCCTCAATATGTTTTTTACACAAAAGGATTTATTCTTCGACAACGAAGATGGTTAGAAAAATTGTTGAAGGTGTCCAACATGAGTTTCCTTTTACAAACCCTGGGCCAGGACAATCTGTTTGCGGAGCTTTGAGCACTATGATTAATGGGTAGTGTGTCTTATAATGGAATAGAAAAGAATGACTTTTGAAAAAAATTGTTCATAGGTTGGATCTATTAGGTGTGCTGTTAGAATATTTCTCGTAGAACGTGGTGGTTTTATAGTCCTCATTCCTCCTACTCAATCTTTATTGGTTGAATGTGACATCTAAGCAACAAAATTGATACTCTATTGATTTAGTTGAAAAGGAAGCGGTACTTGGTGAAGCTCAATGGTCTTCCTCCCCCAAGGGGGGAATGGAGTTCTTAAGTACCATGCGAGATTCATATGTGGTACCCATGGTTGAGGATTTGAAAAAGCAATTCTACAAAAATTCAATGTTCTTGTATTCTATACATATGGTGCCAATCAAAATGCAATCATGACCTTAGATAGGTCTATTGGGGATGGTTTAAAGAGGGAAATTGCAATGTTTGTTGTTAAGTGTCCAACTGCCAACAAGTGGAAAGCTAAGCATCTTAATAGGTGGTTTTAAAACCCAATCAACATCGCTGTTCCTACATGCGAGTTGAAATCCATCCAATATGGACTTTATTATGGGCTGCTTCGACCCGGAGCAATGGAATTCGATATGGTTATTGTGGATACTTGAAAAAAATGCCACTTTATTCCTAGTAAGTCTCCTTAGACAGCAGAAGATTCATGCAAGAATTTCCCATAATAGAGATTGTGAGCCTTCATTGGAGTCCTATGTTCATCATTTTCTGATAGAGGTGCCCAATCCACTTCTCATTTTTTGGGAAGGCTTTTTTCGAAAAGGTTTGAGGTACTCAACTGAAACTTAGGCACCGTTTTTTAGCCTCATACGGAATGGTCAAACAGAGATTTCCATCACACTCTTGCGACATGTTTAAGATCTTGTGTCATTGATTTTCAAGGGATTTTTTTATGATCACTACTGACCCCTGATTTGTAGTTCTATAACAAACAATAGCTATCATTCTAGCCTTCTTCCATGGCACAATTTTGAATCTCTTTATTGTAAAGATGTAGGTATCCATTTGGTGATGGTTCGAGGTTGGATGAGTCCTTAAACTCTTGGTCTGGAGATTATATATGAGGCTATTGAGAAGTTGAATCATAAAGAGATCTATTGAAGACAGTCTATAGTCCTGGCAAAGTCTTATGCCGACAAATAGAAGAGAGACTTTAGTTTTGAAATAGGTGGATCATGTTCTAACTTGAAGATTTCACCTATGAAATGGGGTGATGAGGTTTGGTAATAATGGAATTTAAGTCCCGTCTTTTATACCAACGGGTTTACAACAATTGGTAAGGTTGCCCTATGAGTGGATTTACTACCTAGTGAACTATCTTCAGTTCATCCGGTGTTTCTGTTTCTATGCTCAAGAAATGCATAGGCAACCCGTACCTAATTCGTGCCTATTGAAGGTTTTGGGAGGGGGGGGATGAGAACCTTTTTTTAAACGAAGACATTCGGTGAAATACTAGAATCGCGCCAGTATAAGTTTAGAAAAAATATGTTGCCTCTGTAAAAGTTTTCTATGGAGGAACCATCTTGTTGAGGGTCCAACAGGGAGGCCTGAATCGACATGAGTCCTGCTAAACGCATCTTTTTACCCTTGATGTTAGACATTTCCTCTTATTACAGAAACTAATGAAAAAAAATCATGAAATTAACTTGTTTTCTAAATAAGGTGCTGTTTTTTGGGAAAAAGTCATAATACCAATTTGAGTTAATAGAAAACTGTCATACTCTATGCTTGAACTTATATGTGAACTAATGTAATGCATGTGTCCTTCTGAGATTTTGATGTCTTGGTTGTTTGTTTTAAGACAGAGGATAGCCTGTTCACTATTGATGTATTTTTAGCTCATGATAATCTGAGAAGGAAATTTCCTCACTATGCGTTTTAAATGTTAAGCTCTTATATGGTTTTTGGTGCATTCAAATGATTGACCTGCTATGTGGGGTATATTATTGTATGTGTTGAAACGAGTTGTGATGGACTCCTATTATATATGAATTAATGATGATTGTTATGTTGTTGTTTGGTTGGCCTGCTAGTATTGATCTATTCCTATTCTCCAATAGATTTTATTGTCAATCGGGGATGAATGTTCTTAAGGGGTTATAATGTCACCCTCCGGAATCGCCATGACTTAAACTACAGCTTAATCAATTTACATAATGTTTAAAATGATATTTCCTAACTTGTGTTAATGTAATAGTTCATTTAAAAATTAAGAGCCAAAATACAAAGAAAAAGACCGTGACGTTCGGAAACCTATCTAATTTTCGAACTAGTTTGAACTTCCCTATTTTTATGAAGTTTTCGAGGTGTCAAATGGGAAACGTCCAACCTGTTAAGAGACCTTGATTAGTATAATTTAGTCAAAGGGTCCCCAACCATCTGTACCGACATCCCAAACCACCCGAGGGTCCCTTGGTGAGGGCCCCATAATGGGTAGCGGCTGTTCAAAAGTGAATCTGGGCGAACAAATTTGGCATAGGGTGTTCGACGCGAAGGCTGACACACAGGCTACTCTTCCGAAGAATTGAGAACCCGCCCCACTACTCTAAGTTTGACATGCACCTGCAGTGCTTCAAAACCAAAAAATTTCAGAAAAATGATGAATTTGGCCCCGGACGCATAACCACGTCCCAAAATTATTGAAGTCGTATTTTTGGTAATTTAACTTCATAACGAAGACTCATTTAAGAGAAGGTCCTTTTGGATAATTCAAATGACTAGGATATAATTGGATATAGTTCAGTTTTAAAACACCACTGTTTCAAGTTTCCATATCATAAAAAACACGTTTTTCTCTCTCTCTCTCAAGAAGCTTCCTTTTTCCAAACCCCTTTGAATAACAAACAGGAGATTAGGAAGAATACGAAAACTTCAAGTTTTCATAAAAATTATCGTGGATTCTCATCTATAAGGGTCTGGGGTTTCACTCTTGTTGATTTTTTCCCCAAGAAGGTCCTTCCAAAATTGTTTTCAAGAAATTAACTCTAGGGTTTTTACTCTAACGAAAATGAATTTTTCTTTCCTACTCTAGATTCATGATTTTTGATGAAAAGTTAATTTGTTTTTGTCCGGTTTATGGGGTCCACGAATTGTTTAGTTATTGGTTAGTAAATGTTTGAATGTCATTGCTCATGCTTTCTTATTGAGATGGATGGGTACAATGGTTGTTTTGCTTCTTCTACTAATGATATGTAACATAGGTTTGGAACAATAACTAGAATGAACTATTAAATGACCCTTTACCTTATGATAGATTATGAATTTGTCTTGAATATGCTTTGAAGAGTTTTTACTGACTATGCTATTGATTATTTCACTAAGTTAGTGTTATAATTATTGAAAATTGGAAGTAAGTTCTTGAATAAGGCACTTGGAAGGAAGAGGTAAGCCTTCTAAAGTTGTCATTACTCTATGATGTTTATGTTAGCCTATGAATATTATTTATCTTATAATTTAAGTAATGCATATGTTTCTATGAATAATGTGGGATAATGAAAATATGCTAACTCTAAATCATGATATAAATACGAAAATGCAAATTTTATGAAGATCTTTTGTGTGCCTTTTCATACAAGGTGATTATGTTTATGCCTAATCTCCCACGAAGGGTTATATGAAAGAAAAATTTCTCATCTAATCCTACAGAGAATCATCATCACAGGTTTATACAAAGGAGTTAATTCTCATATGACCTATGATAAGTTTTATGAATAAAATAAAACCCCTTTTTTTGTTTTTTTTTTTTTAACCTTACAGGTTATCAAGAAAGGCCATAAGCTAAGCACCAATGAACTAGATATAAGAGGTGTCCCTTCCCAAGTTTGAATGTAGGTTTACAATGACTCTCATGAGAGAAAGGCTGCCATGTAAAGTGGAACTATGGATCTCTAATACATCTCCTAGTTTTTGAACTATGTCGCCATCATAGGATACTAGCTAGTGGATCCACCTAGAAAGATATGTCATGTTTCGTTTTACTTTGAACGGTAGACCACATTCTTTCGGTGTGGGGTTTTATGACACCGGAATCCATGTTTATCTCTCATGGTCTATGTCAATTAAAGTGTATGTTCCCTCATGTAAGATGAAAGACAAGTAAATGAACATTTTTTAGGGTGACTCAAAGAGATTATTTAGTATAGGTAGGGGTATGGGACTCTTACTAGACATTGCACAAGTTGACTCTAAGGGAAGTCCAAGGAGATTGTTCTGATGTAATATGACAACATGAAATGTGTGATGATTATATTACATGTTATTACTCTTATATGAAGTTGGTTACGTTAATAAACATCTTATTGGTCTATATTGCTTTATGAGGTGATGACTACTTATATTTTAAGTTATATAAATCAAAGCTTTACTATGGTCTCCTATCTTATCTACTTTGTTTTGTGGGTTTATGGGCCTTCACACGACCATTGCCCTTGTAGGTTGACGATGGGATCATTGGTATACGTTTTGTATGTTACATTTATATAATTTATTGGACATGAAATGTTTACATGACTCTATGATAATATGTCTTTGATTCTGATCATGTTGTAGGTTTTTGAAATTGTTAACTTGTATATGTTCTAACGTATGTGCATTGAAGACATTTTCATGAATTACCATGTTTTCCAACATAATGATATTTGATCCTTTTTCATTCATGTCCTTAACAAAAAAATTGTTATTTGCATATATTACTATCAAAGTACAGGGGTGTGTACTAACCCATTACTTTATAATTACTACAAATGTAGGGTCCGACCATTGACGATTAAGACGGTCGATTGAATAGCTTTGGAACTCTTTCTCTAAGTGTTTGGTAGGTCCCTCATGTTCGGGGATGCTGTCTTTTCATTATTCTATCGTTATAAGACATAGTAAGATTCTTAGATATTTTCTATTTTGATTTATGTTCCTTTGGCTTTCGGTGTTTGTATTAAGGACTATATTGCATAATTACTATTTATATTGGCAAGTCCCAAAGTTGGGGTATTATTATATGTTTTTTAAAATATGTGAGACAAGTTTTTAAAATATCGTATGTGATTATGAAAGTTAAGTATGAGGTCTAAGTATACTTCAAATAGAAAGTAAAAGTTTAAAATTTTCCATTATTTTTACTGATCACATGTTATGACGAATGCAAAGGACTTGTCTAAGTCCTCTCAGAGGACGACGACGCTGGTTCCATCTCGAGTATACTTTCCGGCTGTGACATTGATGACATACCAAATGGCCTTCGAGAATGCAATCCAAATATTTCTTCACTTCAACAATGACCTACTTGCCCGAACCTACACTTAGTGGAAAAATAGAAGAAATATGTGTTATAATATGTACTACGTAGGCGTTTGGCCATGCGATACCATATCACGATATAGTATCTGGAGATGCAAAGCGTTTGGACATACATTTCAGATTCCATATCATGAGATGTGATTCCATATTCTCCAAGAAACATGATATGGAATTACATGGTGATTCCATATCATGATTTCAGATATTTTAATACAAAAATTGATCCACAAGTTTATATATTGTTAAAACAATCCCACATTTATATCTACTAGTCATTTATTTCCTATTTAAATAAAATATATAATAACATTATCACTTTTAGAAATCTACTATTCTCATCCACATAAAATATGTTATTCTCACCAACCTATAGTCACTTTAACTCACACCAACCTATTGTTAAAGTGATGAAATGTTTATCAACCATAAAAATGAAAATACAGTTCCGAATGATATTGACCAACAAATCGATCAAAGTAAAAATGTTGATTCGTCTTTTCAGTAACATGATCGAGAAATGCATGTTTCAACTTGATAAATCATTTTTCTATGTGGAGGATTATATTAAAAGTTAGTACACATATTTAATGTTTATTAATTTTTTTATTAATTAAAGCGAGCTGAAACAATTACTTAATCTGAGAAAAATACCTTGTGTATCATGTATTATGAGATTTTTAAGAATTTTTTTATTTGATAAGATTGAATAACACCGGTTGGGGATATTTTAATAATTTACAACCTATGAGATGTTTATTTTTATAAAAAAATATAAAACACAAAAATTCCATATCGCATTTCCAAACAAAATGTCTATTTCATCTTATGATTCCATATCATGATACCATATCGCATGACTAAAGTGGCCCTAAGTATGGAAACTATGTAATTAAAACAATTAAAACATGCACAAAGGGGCCTTTAATTGAAAACACGTTGTTTGAAGTTAAAATAAAAAATGCACATCGAAGGAATACACAATCAATCCATACCATATGATACAGAGACATTCATGATCATATGTAACATTTTACAGAGCTTTAGTTCATACCTTACATGCTTGAGTTCATTTAACAGTACATCATATGACACAACCCACAACCCCCTTTTAAGCTCACTTGTTAATGTTAATATGAATCCCCAATACCCTAGACTAAAAGAAACCATCAAAGAAATTTCACAATAAGCATAGTCAACATAACTTCATTATTCATCATAATGTAAAAACCAACCATCACATCATTCCTAGTAACAAATGCATGAAGAACTCCCACAACAACCCCGCTTAAGGACCCACTTGTGGCAAAATTGCAGCGGTAAAGACCATAACTCCTCCGCCTACACAAGTAGCATATCCCAAGAATCCCTAGCCATTATCTATGTTATTATCTTCATTCATATTTTAATCATTTGAGAAAACTTTTCATAGCCTACATAGAAAATGTGAGATACGTGGAATCCGGTGTCTACCTCACACACCGAAAAGAGAGTTTCCTACTTGCCAAGGTAGGGCATAGATTTATGATATCATCTAGGTGGAGCCACTAGCTACAACCTATGTGGGTGCATAGTTTTTTATTGAGATCGGTAGTAAACAACAAAAAAAAAGATTGTCAACTAGAACTTATACTACTAAATCTCAGAACGTGTTTCCATTTTATGAGACATTATAGTGGGAACCTCCCATTCTTTGTGAAGGAACACACATCACTTTAATATCCACTATGTGCTAAGGACAATTCCCCTTTTTAGGTAATCATTAGTCTTTACTTAAGCATTGTTTCATAATGAATACCTTAGGATATTAATCCCTCATATATCATAGAGCTCAATTGTTTCAAGATGAGAATGACCTTTCATAATAGAACCAACATAATGTGAGAATGTATCTTTAATATCATAGTCATAAAGTGTTCATGAGAATATCCTCCAACTCTATATAACAACACATCCATAATTATCTCACAACATTCATGCTCATATCATCGCATAACATACATAACAATACCATACCATACTTGATCGTTTAGGGTTATAGGGAAGAGGAAATCATAATTAAACTCCACAATACATAAATCAATTAAGCTCCCTTTCTACAGGTGGATCAATAATTCAATAATAACATACTCATAACCTTGAAAGCCCTCACTCATAGCCTTCAAGATTACCTTCAAGGCATAAGCCTAATTTCATGATATTCATTCATTAAATACGCTAAAATAATACTAATAAAATAAATAAAATGGAAATATATACTAGATTCTCATCATCCAATCATCATCTAAAACAAGCTAGGGTTTAGAATTTAAAAAGAAGGAAGATTCACGGGTCTTGAGAGCATTTGGTAAAAACTACATTCGCTACTTGAATTCATTCATAGACATCCATATACAATTATAAATAATCAATATATGCCAATGAAAATATGTTTAGGAAGAGACCCACGAAATCTAGTGAAAACCTAGGATTTCGAGAACTTTGAAATCCAATTTTAAAAGGACCTCTTAGGGAAAAGGATCCCAAGTGTGAAGAGCTTTTACACCTTAGTAAATCCTTAGTAATAGATAGGGAAATTTCATGTTATTGATGCCCTTGAAGATTGTTCTTCTTCTTGAATGGAGTTCTTAGGGGAGAGAGTTGAAGAGGGAAGTTGAGTTTTGACTTTGTGTTTGTGAATTTAGTTAGAATTACTTAATGTCTTGGGGTTAGGGTATTATAGGTGGTTTTAGAAAGGTAATTATTTAATTAACCATCTCCTAAACGCTTAATTAAATAACTAAAACAAAGACCCTCAATAAAAAAACTAAAACTAAATTATGGGCTATACCTATGACCACTCATCTACGAACCGTAGCTGGACTCACACCCCGTAAGACAACCCATTAACTTTGGATCCATTGACGGCCCATCAATAGTCTTCATGGAACATGTTGTCTTTTGACATCTTTTTGGGTCCAAGTTTGGGTGCTCTCAAAGACCCGTAGGGTGGTTCGTGGGGGACGTACCTGGAAGTTTTTACTATAAACATGTTATTTTACATATTTAAAGTAGTTTAGAAGTTTTAGTCATCATATGAAACTTCAAAACCCCTTACAATACCTAAGAATACACAAGTTCAATTTTACTCGTGTCCAGGCGTTATGGTCGTTTCTTGACATTTATGCACTAACACTTCCAAACTATGTTAGTTACATTAGGTTAGGCCTAGAAATATTCTTTCAACCCTTTTTTATGTTAATAGACATCTTGTAAGGCTCTATCCTAGGTCATTAGATTTCCAGGGTATTATAATTCGAAAGCCAAAAAAATGTTTCACTAAAGGTATAACAACCCAAAAATGAAATTTAAAACTAAAATTTATAGAAAATAAATCGTAAACAAAGCAGAAAATAAAGTATGAGAAAATCCGATTCTAGAAAGTGTCACCAACGAGTGGCCACCTACGACTCATCACAAAAAAGATGACTCGTAGGTGTTCGATTACTTAGCAGTTAGTCAAAATTTCAATGGGTTTCATCTATGGGCATGAATTATGGTCTTTAAATCCATCGATGGCCCTTCCTGTTCAATCATCGTTAATGGACGAGGACTTATCTTCTCTAAACGTATCAATGACTCATCATGTACGACCTATCACTCGCCTTCATCATTCAACACTTAGTCTATTTCCTTGAAGTTTCACCAACTCCTTATACCTACGGTTCGTAGGTGGGCTTATCTGTTACAAAAATCCGATGTTTTCAACACTTTGATTGCCAACTTCTCCACAACCTATTTATTGCAAAATCATATAAAAACACCATCACATCTAATAACAAAATGCATAAGGCTCATGAAAAACTCTAATTTTAATGCATCAAAAATACCATAAGTTCAGAGTACATCAACACCCTCAGCATTGGTTTGTCCTCAAGTGACATAAAAGACTTTAAACGACACTTATGTAGTAGAAACGAAAAAAATCAAACAATCACATGTCATTTTCTCAACGGTCACCCTTTTGATCTTTTTTCAGCACAATGCAAATCTTTTATTTAGAATGAACAAATTAACTTCAAGCGGATCAATACATGAAATAGATATACCAATAGACACATTTACCTACACTAACAACAATCACCAAGATACCAACTCTTCAACAATGTAACTTGTTCCCTTATTGCAATGAAATCTTTTCTTTCACATAGAATTTCACTATTTTTGAGTTTGGGACACAGTATATGCTCACACTCAAAAGTGAATTCAAATACAATTTGTGCTCAATACCATAATCTTTCCCTTATTCTCTATGCTTTAACTTTCAAAACTATGTACTTAGGATCACTATAGGACTTTCATAGCTTTTAAATTAGGCTCAGGGTTAGGTGTGTAAATTTAAATTTGAAGTGACTTTGATATAGGGAGAGTAACATCTATCATATTCACTTCATCCGATTCTATGTGTAAATGGTCGTTAAGCTATATATTACCTAACAATTGATTTGGGGTAGAATCTCACATGGAGCTGATCATGTTTTAAAGTTAATAAAGATTATAGTATGATCTAAGAAAGAATACGAATAGAGACTAATCAAAAAGACTGAAACTAAATTAAAAAGGGGTTGACACGAATATAAAATGGGGGGTTTTTTTTTGCAATCATCAACTACAGTGCACGCATAAACAATTTGAAAAAACAAAAGGGAGAGGAATTCTCGGGACGTGGTCAATTATCGTAAAATTTTGGTATATGCATAATTGGAACTACTACTAAACTGCTAAAAAACTGCTAAAACTCAGTAAGTATGCTAGAATATACTTAGAATAGATTACTCCTCTCCTCACTCTCCTCGTATCAATCAAGCTCAACCCAAATATACCTTAAATCATTAATCGATAAGATTAGTTTCAAAACCACTCTTTCTCTCATGAGGTCCCCCTTGACAAACCCATAGACATCATTCAGTTGCATATATATGGAAGTACTGGCGGAAATTAACCAATTTCCTTAAAAAAATATGGGAATTCATTTTCACAAAACGTCTAACATATGTCCTAAACCATCTATGACAACGTGAATCACAAGAGTTTTAGGTCACATACCATAAGAGTCTAACTTAATTAAAAACATAAAGACAACATAGTGTTGTTAGTCCTCGGATGTTATGAGGACTCACCAAGTCTTAATTTCTTGGAAACCTTGGATGTCTATCCTTCAAGAAAACTCAATCTTCAAAATACCCTACATGGACAACATGTAGGCACTATACGTTAGTACTGTTAATAATAAGTACGAAAACATCATACAAACATCAAGATTCTCAAAGGTTGTCAACAAGAAAATAAATCATAACAGATAGACATAGCTAACATGACATCATAAGCTATAAAGCATGCAAAAACATATAATAGTTCATTCTTAACTCATTGTATTTCTTACTATTATGAACTATGTCACAAGACACCTCTAAGTATCGTTGTGCAAGGCTAAGGTATCATTGAATGCTACTAACAAAGATAAGTACCTCTCTTTGGTATTACTTGATCATAGTTCACTTTCATAATTAAAACTTAAGTTTATCATAATATATGATCACTATGCCCCTAGGACATCTCAAAACACACTAGTGCAATGCATGTTAAGCATGTCATTGTACCTCACACACTAAGCATATATTGAATTCACCCAAACTTGTTCATGTCATCTTACGAGTAATCTAATAGACCTACTTCATATTTACTAGGAACTTTCATCTTAAGTCAATCATGTCATAGAATGCAACCCTAGTCACTATCAAAGCTAAACATATATCATGTAGGGGTCAAGCATACTTATGCAATGTATAGATGACATCCCATACTACTATCCATACTATGTAATGATTTTAATGAAATCCTAAATGATCCTTTCTCTTATTCTAATTTATGAATTAGTCTTGTTTATGAGTTAAAGAGTAAGTATTGATTATATTAATATTTCACTACTTGGTTTTGGATGGTTGTGTATAATTGAATATAAGTTCTTGAATAAAGGATCTTGGAAAGAAGAGGTAAGTCCTTAAGTCGTGATTTCTCTGTGATGGTTTATGGTTTCGCCTATAATGATATTACATTCTAATGAAGTATTTGTATGATGATTCTATTCTGTATATGTTTGTGGTTATAATATTTTAAAAGTTGGTTATATGATAATCAAGAATAGGATAAATGCAAGTTTATGATATTTCTAACATTGTATACTTTACACAAGATGATTTAATGATATTTTTAATCTCCAAAGAACGAAGGGTTATGATGAAAGGAATTCTTCCTCTAATCCTAAAGAGCTTATGATCATGTTTATACAAGTATTTAATCTCCTATGACTTATAATAAGATTTATTAATAAATGATGACTTAAAGTTTAATCAAAAAGGGACTTAAGTTTAGCATCGATGGACTAGTTATGAGAGGTGTCCCTTCCCTAGTTAGAAGGTAGGTCACAATGAATCTCATGAGATAGAGGCTGCCTTGTAATGTGGAATTATGGGTCTCTAATACATCTCCTAGTTCTTGAACTATGTTGCCACCATAGGATACTGGCTAGTGGATTCCCTTAGAAAGCAATGTCATGTTTGGTTCTACTTTTGCCGATAGACCACCTTCTTTCGACGTGAGGTTTTATGACACCAGATTCCATGCTTAGATCACACGGTATAATGTAGGTTAAGGTGAATGTTTCCTCATATAAAAATCCTTTAGACCAACTTAATCCAATATAACTTGTCTTGCAACCTTTTCTGTTAAGCTCTACATACTATCGTAATAGACCTACATTCATGGAAATAATCTCATCATACTATCTAAGATAACTAATGAAGGATACAACCATCTAGCCAACATGCGATCAATTATGTAGATGCTAGCTAATCAAAGGGAGCATGAATCCTCAACTCTAAGCTACCATGAGAAACATACCTCAAGCTACTCTATGAAATACATCTTACATGTAATTAATTCTACCATGAAATACATCTTGTATGCAAGTCAAGCTACTATTAGGAGAGTATAGGCCTTTCCCCTAAAGATACTGTGAAATGGTGTTGGCCAAACCAAGTTAAGCTACTATTAAGTTCCTCACCTCAAGCTACCATGAGATATATAACCCAAGCTTTTTCATGAGATTCAACATCTCATGCTACCATAAGTATTCAACTCAAGTCTCCTTGAGATTCACTATCTCAAGATACCGTTGAGATCCATATCAATCTATCATGAGTACTTAAACTCAATATACCATGTCCTTGGTGTAGTCTTACCAAGTCTACTACACAATAAGTGATCATACAACTCACTTCAAAACTAAACATCCATATATTTATTTATATTAGGTTCTTAAATCATCCTAGGGTTCCTCTATGTGAAAACTTTCTTCTCCTAATCATGATCATGTCAAGGTGAAGAAGAGAAAGTAAACATCAACACAATAATCTTAATCAATACTTTACCCCCAAAGCCCTAACAATAATGGCCATAAGCATTACATCGGTTCCCACATTTAGTACATCATGATTCATTATCAAATTCATGTTAATCTATTCATTAATCATTAGAACGGCAATCCAGTCATACTGATCACATAGGTTCAATTCACAAACTTCCAGGATAAATACAAATTCCTTCAATATATAACCTATTGCAATTCATATCTAGGTGATTCAATCCATATCAAATGTACATAATACAATTGAATTAAAGAATCAATTAAAACCTTTCATCTAGTCTCTAATGTTCTATGATCACCATGACACCTCACCATCAATTACTACAATTAACCATGAAAACTTCACGAAAACATCTTATAATCATCATGTAAACATAAATAAATGTTACCCACTAGATTGGGAGCACAATCAAGCCTTACCCACAATGTAATCACAATCCTCTCTAGATTGGGGTTCTTTGGATTCACAATTGAAGGAAAGTAGAGGGACTTGATGGATGGAAGAAGTCATGTATGAATAAGTTTAACATACCTTATATTAGAGCTTAAACTCAGATTTATTCATCGATTGATCGTCCTAAAAAACTATTGCAATTTCTCTTCTTCTTCAATGGAGATTTTGGGAGAGAAAGGTTTTTATTTGTTCTTTCTTATTGGGTATTGGGGTTTTTATTTGGGAAAAGGGTGAAATAAGTCCTAAAAGATGTTTCTAACCGTTACCAAAATTACCCAATTACCGCACATCAATTTGACCCTTTAAGACAAGTCAATCTAATGTTAAATTTTTGGAATTTTTGTCGGGAAACAAGTTCGCGAAGCGGAGCTGCTCCAGCATGATTTTGGAAAATAAATTCTGGGATTGTGGATTCTGCCTTGTGCTTACAACGCAGACCCACAATTTGACCCTCCATGGCCCAGAAGCAACGCAGACACATTCCCACCAAAAACAAAAGTTGTAGCCTTGGGCAACTTGCTCGCCCAAGGTTTGGGTCCTCCTCAAGGACCTCTATGGCGGTCCTTGGGGAGTCGTGCCTAGACATTTCCACCCTAAATATGATCTTCTATATGTTAGAAATATTCCCTATCTATTTGAGTTCCAAACACTACATAAAAACACATGAATCATACAAAGGCACAGGAGCAAATTTTAAAGCTAACTTTCAAACGTCACCAGACGTTCTTGGACGTTTCACCTCCAAACTCTATCAAACTTTACACACTGACTATAAAAGATGATATTTGACCATTTTAGGACCTCATAAGTTCATGGATACACATGTTAGGATCTATTTGGACCAAATTCTTTTTTTGGTCCTTACAATATCTCCCACTTGGGAAACATTTGTCCGAGAATGATACCTTGCTAAGCACTTCTTTAAAGGACCTACTCTAAACTAGAAGCACATACATATATTCATTATACCTGAATTCACATACCCAAATGAAGGAAATAATTCAATTCCAAGCCCAAAATATCTACAAATAATCATATAAAGACCTCATACAAAGGCCCCATTATCACCAACTTGGGAATAACCTACACATGTATTTCTAACATCAATTCCTCACCTTAAGGATATTTCAAATCAAAAAATCAAATCAAAATCATAAGAAATTCTAAAATTTTCTTAATTAAATAAAGGACATACCAAAAAGCAACATGAGGATATCACTCTCTATATCACCCTTGGATTTGAGAGCAAAAAACCCAACCTTGGCATTAGGAACACCTTCCTCACTATTAGCAGCAACTTGCTTGCATTCCTTCACACTAGCCTTTTCCTTAGGTCAATCCCTCATCATGTAGACACTCTCACCACATCCATAGAAACCATTTCTGTCGGCCAAACACCTACCCTATGCTTCTTACCACACATAGAGCAAGTAGGTCGGGAATACTCATCTTTTCCTTCAGGTCTAGGGTTAGACACCCTTTCATCCCCATAATTATAAGCACTAGAATGACCTTTTTGCAGAAAAACTTTTGTCGATTCTTAGAACGAACATGTCAATCAGACCCCTCCTTGTCCAACCTAATCCTCTGTTTCTCCTTCTTAATTTTGGACTCTTATATTTGTTGAGGAAACACCATAAGTTGGGAGATATCCATGTCATCAACAGGCATTTCCATAGTACACTCTTCTTGTACTAGTTCGGACACCTCCGTCATGAACCTATTCATCAAGTCTCTAGGGTGTTCTACCAAACTTGGAGCATACTTATATAAAAGAGTGACATTCAAAGCATACTCCTTAACACTCACATCACCTCGCTTGAGGTATATAAATTCCCTCAACTTAGCCTCCCTCAATTCCCTAGAAAAGAACCTATCAAGGAAAGCCGACTTAAAATTCTCCCAATCAATAAATACCTCTCCTATTGGTATACTATCTTTTCGTTGCTCATACCAAAGTTGGGAAACATCTTTCAATTGATATTCAACCAACTCCGCCATTTCAATGAAAGACACTACCATGATTGCAATCACCTTATACACCTCATCAATAAAAACATTTAGATCTTCCTCAACTATGGAGCCATAGAAATCCGATGGATTCATTCTCAAGATATCCTTTACTCTAGTAGTACCCATTCCTCGTATAGGATTAGCCGGATCCACATATCGTATATAATATTGGGTTGTTAAGGATTGAGACAAAATATTCATAGAAGCCATAAATTCCTCCAACATAGCATTCCCTATTGGAGGGTCATTAGGAACTTGAGGAGGAACTTGCTCTTGCACTTGGAGAGGAATCTCTTGCTCACCACCCCCATCTCCTTTCCTTCTTGAATTAGCGCTAGTGTTAACCATAACCTACAAAATCATAGGCAAGCAACACAAAAGGGCCTACTATAGCCATCCTCAATGGCACGACTTGAATAATGAAGAAGTGGAACTTTTCTAAGCATCCCATAGACTCCTACTCATAGGTGTGTCACGACTCACACAGATGAATAAGATTCTACTTGACGTGGTGTTTTGGACATCCTAAGACCATTTCCTAACGTTATGCTTGATATAAATTTGTAACGACCCGCATGTAAACACCCTAAGAAGTTTAGGGTCCATTTTTGGTCGAGACCCAAAGTACCACCTGACCCTCTCGGAGTCTTGTACAAACGTCTAGACAATCATTCTTACATTACGAAATTCAGTGTGGAAATAAAACTTTTTCTTCAAAAAATATAATGTGGAAGTCATTTCATAAAATATCAAACATAAGTCTCAAAACAATCTATGACAACATGAATAACAAGAATCTTGTGTAATAGCCCATAAAAGTCTAACATAATGAAAAACATAAAGATAACATAATAGTGGTAGTCCTAGGATGCTATGAGGACTCACCAAGCATTCACTTCTTGGAAACCTTTGAACTCTACCCATCACGAAAACTCAATCTTCTAAAGACTCTATATGGACAACATGTAGGAAATAAGCGTTAGTACGATTAGTACTAAGTAAGGGAACATCATACCGAACATAAGATATCTCAAAGGGTTAGTCAATAATAAACATAATCATAAGAGATAGATATAAGCATAACATCATTATCATAACCATTTTAAAGCATCCAAAAGATATAAGAGTTCATTCTTAACTCATTGTCTTTCTTTCTTTTATGAACTATCTCACAAGCCACCTCCAAGTATCCTTGTGCAAGGCTAAGGTAGCATCCCATACTACTACAAAAGCTAAGTAGCTCTCTTTAGTAATATTTTGTCACAGTTCACTTTCATAATTAAGACGTAAGTCATCAAAACATATAAGCACTATGCCCCTCGTACATATCAAAGCACACTTGTGCAATGCATGTGAAGCATCCTATAATACCTCACACACTATGCATATCTTGAATTCACCCTAAGTTGTTCATGTCATTTTAGGAGTCATATAATAGACCTACTTCATATTGACTAGGATATATCATCTTATGTATATCATGTCATGGAATGCAACCCTAGTCACTATCCAAGCTAAACATACATCATGTAGGGGTCAAGTCATAGGTAGCTTCAAGTCATACTTGTGCAATGTATAATGACAACCCATACTACCATCCATACTAAGTACTCCTCTAGACAAACCTAATACAAGCTAACTTGTCTTGCAACCTTGTCTATTAAGCTCATTATACTATCATAATAGGCCTAATATCATGGAAAGAATCTCATCATATTATCAAAGCTAACTAAGGAAGGATACAACCATCGTAGACACCATGCAACAAATCATATAGATGCAAGCTAATCATAGGAGAGCTTGAATCCTCAACCCTAAGTTATCATGATAAAAATACCTCAATCTATTCCATGAAATACACCTTACATGTAATTCAAGCTACCAAGAAATGCATCTTTCATGCAAGTCAAGATACCATTAAAAGAGTATAGGCCTCTCCCCTAAAGCTATCATAAAATTGTTTTAGCTAAACCAAGTCAAGCTACCATGAAGTTCCTAACCTCAAGATTAAATGGGAAATCTAACCAAAGATTTCATGAGATCCAACATCACAAGCTACCATGAGTATTTCAACTCAAGCCTCCTGGAGATTCACTATCTCAGGTTCTTCAGATCTACTATCCCAAGCTATCATGAGTACATCAACTCAAGCTACCATGTTTTTGGTGTTGTCTTACCAAGTCTAATACACAATAAGTGATCATACAACTCACTGTCAATCTAATATTAGTCAACCATACATTTATTCATGTCAGATTCTTAAGTCAACCTAGGGTTCCTCTGTGTGAGAACTTGCTTCTCCTAATCATGTTCATGTGCAGGTGTAGAAGAGAAAGGAAACATCATCACAATCATATTCATCAACACCTTACCCCCAAAGCCCTAACAGTAATGTCCATAAGCATAACAATCGATTACCATATTTTGTCCCTCATGATTATTTATCAATTTCAAGTTAAGATTGAATAGAAGGAAATTCTAGTCATACATGATCAAATAGGTTTAACTCAAACTTCCAAGATCAAGATCATCCTTAATTAATTTAACCTAGTTCGGTTCATATATAGGTGAATAAATTCTGATCAAATAGTATACAATACAATTTAATTAAGAAGATCAACATAAAACCTTCATCTAGCCTCTAATGGCCTAAGATCACCATGAACATCAATTACTATAATTCACCGTTAAAACATCATGAAAACATCTTATAATAATCATATAAACATAATTTAATGCTACCACTAGGTTGACATCACAACTAAGCCTTACTCACAATACAATCACAACTCTCTCTAGATTGGGGTTATTTGGATTCACAACTAAAGGAAAGTATGGGGAGTTGATGGATGGAAAAATCCATGAATGAATAAGATTCACATACATTAGATTAAAGACTTAAAAAAAATCTTTATTCCTTGAATAATTTTGCCTAAAAAACTTCTACAATTTATCTTCTTCTTCAATGGTGGTTTTGGGAGAATTTTCGGAGAGAAAGATTTTGATTTGTTATTTGTTATTGGGTATTGGGGTTTTGTCTTGGGAATGGGGTTAAATAAGTACTAAAAATGTTTCTAACCATCCCCGAATTAATCAATTACCCCTACATTAATTTTACCCTTTAAGACAAGTCAATCTCAACTCAAAATTTTGAAACTTTCGTCGGGACACATGTCCGCGACGCGGAGCTTCTCCTGGATAATTTTAAAAAATAAATTTTGGGACAGTGGATTCTGCCTTGTGCCGGCAATACTGAAAAAGAATTTGACCCTCCATGGCCCAGGTCTGCGACAGGGACGCTCCCCCAGTAAGAACAAAAGCTTCTTCCTTGGGCAGCTTGCTCGCCCAAAGATTGGGTCTTCCTCAAGGACCCCTATGGCGGTCCTTGGGAAGTCGTGCCCGGATGTTTCCAACCTAAAAATGAACATATACATGTTAGATACGTTCCTTATTAATTTGAGCACCAAATACTACATAAAAACTCGTGAAACGTACTAGGGCAAGCTAGAACATTTTCAAACATCACTAGAGGTTTCACCTCCAAACTCTCTCAAAATTTACACACTGCCGCTAAACACTATATTTTACAATTTTAGGACCTCAAAAACTCATGGAACCATATTTTAGGCTTTATATGATCTAATTCATTTTTGGTTCCTTATATTCCATTAGGGCATGCACACTAGAACTTTAGGCAGTCAAAGCAGCCACTCGGTGACATGCAAAGGTCTCTCTGTGATCCTCACACTCTCCTTTCTTTACATATTTAATTTATTTATATATTTTTTGCATGTTAGACTTGTTTCTTGTCTTCTCATTCCATATACATGAAAATTAAGGTTTTAACACCAATTTCCGATACAAATTGAGCATTTGAGGACAATAAATCTATATGAACAAAACATCAATTGAGTTCCAATCTCGGACTCATCAATTTTCTTGCCCTCTTGACATTACATTGGATATTTTACCTCTTTTACAACCAATTCTGACACCATATTTCTTTCAGGTCTTCTCATTATGATTCATTTAAGTGCAAGATACGACTTTGACTTGACATTCTTTTTTGTTTCATCATTATTCTTCTTCATCGTTTATTAAGGATTTTCCCATCTTTTTGTAAATTTTTTAGTCACAAAATTCTCTACACTTTTGCATATGACTCTTTTCATTCCCTTCTTTCTTATTTTCCTTCGCAATAGCCACTCTAGCCTAGGTGTTTTGTATGAGTTTAGGTGCACAATGTTCTAGGGGGGACCAAGGCTAAAATCAAGACAAACTTTTGAAGTAGCCACCCTCAACTGAGGAGTATAACATGTCCAAAGAGGGACCATGGAACAGGGCAACAAAAAAATTTACAATTTTGTTTTCCTAGGGAAGGTGAGTTGGGTGTATTGAAAGAAACTTTATTCGTCAAGATTAAATATTAAGGTCAAAGGTAGCATTTATTTCATTTGGTTGGTTGTTTTTAGTCTTAATTAAAATTATTATCAACAATAGTCTATGATTGTATTCCAATTCCCAATATAAATTATCTTTGCAAAACAATGGGGCAAGTTCTAAATGTACATACATTATATGAATATATAAACAACCTCACACAATTATTGCACCTTGTTTCACTATTAAATAATGAATGTATTTGGTTCGTGGTATAACCTATTTGTGTTATCTTATTGATTACAATCATGTCATACAATGATTCTACACATTCAAATTATCAAGCACAATAATATAGCACATATAAAAAAAATTGAGGGATGTAACTTTTCATAATCTTTTCCCATCATGCTTTAATTTTAGTCTACTTCTACACTTATAATAACCTAAATAGGCCGATTTAGCAGAAATTAAACATTCCGTTGTCTGGGAAAACTAACACATTCGAGAAAAATCCCTAGCAACGCATTTGTGCATAGTTATCCATACTTTACCCTACCCTCACTACCCATTCACTCACCCCTATAAAATATATGGTTCATTGACCTCAATTACATAAAATGTAATGCATAGTGTTAGATAAATTTGTGGGGCATAAGCGCCGAAGACCCATCAAGAAACGGGTAGGTTCGGTTGAAATGAATCCATTGTATAATAATGAGTGACTCTATCAGTAAAGCCTTCAATTACAAAGGGAACACAAACACTAATGCTTCTCAAGGCATATACACCCGCAGTAAAACCCATCGCTCTATGATGTCGTAACTCCTCATATACTAATTAATGCAGCTGCACCTCCTAAACCTAGTACCTCTATCTCTTTCTGTCCCGTCACTCCTTCTCTATGTTAGTATTGGTCCCATAAGTACGTGTGAACATTCAAGATACACGAAGGGGGACAAGAGAAGGTGTTTTTTTTCAAATAGTGTATTTAGCGCCACATCACTAGCATCCTCATATGGTGAATCCTCATATGGTGTAGGCTCTTACAAAGCTACATCTGGGGTGTTCAAGGAATCAATATCGTCCTAGATTTTTGCCAACTTTATTGAAAAGAAGATATATCAATAGTAGGCCTAGGTTGAGGAATCTCTGATATCATAAGCTCAAACAAATCAATCCTCTAATGCACCACCTGGATCTTCACTTCAACTGCCTTCTCCATCCGTGCTTCCAACTCTTCAATAGATTTTCTCATACAAGGATATGTTGCACTAGAATGGCCCTCTAAGTCTTCAATCTCTTTACATGGAAAACCCATTAGGGGTAGGAGCACATGGTGTGCTCGCAGCCTATCCATAGGAAGTGGAAGGGGGAGCATGCACATTTGATAACTCTCAACTACTCTTCTTCTGATTCAAAGTGTAGGATATTTGTATCCTCGGTTCATCAATAAAATCATGAATAAACAATTGAAACTATTTCAAAGCAACATTATATTTAGTAACTAACATTACCCATAAACTAATTTATGTATTTGAATTCAAGATGACACCCCTCAAGAAAGGACTTTTATCCAAACATAGCAAAAAGTAATAAATCATTACCAAATAGATTTTTCATCCAAATTGTTTACAATCTGCAATGCTCAATGCCAAAATTTAGACTAGAATCCTAAAATCTCAAATCCAAGATGAATATCCTCTCCAAAAGTATTTAATAAAATGCAAAAATCTCTTTACACGGGGTAATACATTTTGTGCAAATTTATTTTCTCTTTTCAGAAAATGATTTATACATTTTTTAAATACTTCCCAGAATATAAGCACGGAGTCCACTCGATGACATTAGCCGTGATCACCGAATGAATCGGGGATCTGCTGACTTGCATGTCTTCTCGCATTTTCTCCTTACTCATTTGTCTAATTTTTCTGAAATCTTTGGAGAGTTGGGTCGTGGTCATCATTTTATTTGCCGCATTACTGAAATTCTCTTATGTTCATTGAATTATCTTGATCCATGGGCTGATTTGTTGGAATGTCAATGAGTTGGAAGTCTCTCCTAGGGCGTCACTGAGTGCATTTTGGGACCTCCAACCCTCTTTTTTTCTTTCTCTTCTTCAGTTTTTCCAACCTTTTTGCTCTTTTAACATCCATGATACGCTCAATTTAACTTCTTCAACGAGAAGTAAGAGGTTCCGCGTCAAGTAAATAACCCAACTAGTGAGGTTGGGAGATCGTTCCCACGAGGAAAATAGTCCTAGACTTACCCTTTTAACTGGTTATTTACTATTGTTCGGTGACATTCTTAAAAGTAAAAACATAAACACTGTAAAAGGGGGGTTTTTGTATCGTCCTACTAAGTTAAAAAGAACTAAACTAACTAACGAAATTGAAAGAGACACTTACACTTGAAACGTTGGGTTTTAATCAATAAATCAAAGTAACTACAGGGTTTACGTGTTTTCCCCATAGGTGTCATGACTTGATAAATCTACTATAACATTCTTTCCTATATCTTGCATGGAAAGTGGATAAGTTATGTCTTTCCTAAAAAAAAATCTTGGTCCCGGCATTTAGAAAATCTCCAACCGCACCTTGGTCCGGCTAACGTGTGTTGCCCTATCCCCTAAACCCTTATCGTTACCCCATATTAAGCCTCGATTCGATATTTGACTCAGTTGACTACCGAACTAACTACCGGATCGTACGCAATCAATACTAGCCTTTATAATAGTATAACACTCAATCTATGTTATAAGTCTTTTCCTATGTCTACCTCCTTGGGCCGGCAAGTAAGCCATTAAGGCAAGTTCTACGTTTGATCATCCGTTAAAAAGACTTCTAAGCGAGAGAATTATTTAATACCATGCAAGACACTATTCAAATTGTATTTTAGCTGGGGTTTTATCTCATTATTTGCCTATGGGGTCCCACACCCTAGTTATGGAGTTTAGTAACTCATGCGCCATAAACACAATTCAAATATATTAAATAAGATTCATGTAAACTTACTTTCAATGAGAAGAGTAAATTCAAAAGATGGCTTGATTAAATCACCAAAAAGTACTTTGTAAGAATATCCAAGAAATCAACACTAAATCAATAAATTCTAATAATAAAAAATTTTAATGTTCTAACTTAATATTATAAGAGTCTAATTAATCAGTGTCTAACCTCCAAAACGAGGTGTTTTTCGAACTATTTAATAAAGAAAATACAAAAAACCTAATTAAACAAAATTCTAATTACTGGGAATCTCCAAAGACGCGGCTTGGTCGACGGGACCAACGCGACGGACGCTTGGTCCATGACGGACCGTCGTGGACTCCGTCGTCCCATACTTGTGCATTTTTCCTCTGCTGCTCTCTTCATTCCTCTCAACGGTAAAGTGTGACGGACGTCATAGGCACAACGGTCCGTCGAGGGTCCTCGTTTCAAAGACTTCAACTCTTGGAATTTGGGTTACTACTACTGGATCACTCGCTGATCTTCACGACGGACAATGCAGGAAGTACCGTCATGACCATGACGGACCGTCACAAGCTCGTAATCCCCACACTGTTTCATACTTGATTCCCCATCGTCCCTCAGCAGCTTTCTCTACGCTGCCACCTAACGGACCTGTCACATGGCATGAACGGACCGTCATAAGCTCCGTAGGGGTCTCTTCTGCATTTCTCTCCTCTCAAAATCTCCCGCATTTGGGCTTGGACATAGTTCCTGCAAAACAAAGAAAACTTGTAATAAAAATTAGCACAAGAAATTGCTTTTGTAATGCACTAAAATTAAGGGAAAAGCCATTATAATAACCGTGAAGCCACGTATAATACATCATAGTGTCCCTGTCCTTTGTTTTATGACTTCAATTGTTGCATTAATTAATTAAATTTATTATAATCACCAAATATGTGTTTGGCGACACTATTCATAGAATAAACTATCCCTAAAATGGTGTTAAAACTTCTCTAGTCGTCAAATTGGAGTCTCACAATCTGTTTTTTGCAGAAATGTATCCCGCACCTTCCTGATTTAAAATTCATATTACTACCCAAAGATGGTAAGTCAATATACTCTTTAGAGGGTTTATTGGGTTAGACCCCATATCCATTTCCATCCATATAACATAAGATAGTCCTTTGGTCACCACCACCTCGAGCAAGCCGATACAAACCCTACATACACCCAGAAACAATATTCTCTCCACCATTGAAAGATTGATATAGGGTAAATGGCTATTGTGTCATTCATCTAGAAACCTTTTCTCTGTATCTCAACTCTTTTTTATATGAGAGACGTTTCATTTATGCCCCTTCCACAACAAAGCAATCATAATTGCATTGTCCTAAGTGACTAAGTTGTCATTTAGTGCGGCGGGCAATCTAGCCTAGATAATTGACCACCATACCTTTTCAGCAAAATTCAAAGTCGCCTTCTTGATGGGATGCATCATTAAACAAACCCATTTAGTTCCCTTTCCCTCATTAGAAATATGTCTATCCATCCAATAATCCAAATTTTCGCGTGATCAATATCTGACCAAGAAGCCTCGCTGTATAAACCCCATCTGGTAGTCTACTCACATGTATTAATAGGTTGAGCATGTGTCAGTCCATAAAATAAAACAAAAGACGGTGGTCTCTTATAAATCAACGAGGATAGCCCACACCAAGGTAGTCAATAATAGGGGTTGATCTAGTGGCTAGCCCATGGTAGTGTGTACTCCGCACAGTGACTGCATAGGAAGCGTAGAACTCCCTCACTATATCTAAGACTTAATTCTCCAGACTCTGTGTAATCCACTGACATTTGTGACACTTGATCAACTCATAAATCTCTGGCACTATGTAGAAATTACCTATAGGTACCCGTCTCTCCTCAGTCATGTTTTGGGCCATCTTCTGTTGTTCATTCATATAAAACCCATCTATGTATATATGGAACATCCCTAGAAACACCATCTATTTATCTTAGTAGATAGATTTATCAGTGCATATAGTACCATAAGGTTCTTGATCCTCACCAGAATTAGTAGCATCTGAAGGTGAGGCGACTCCCTATTTTTAACATTTAAGGTCTGGCCCTCTGCTTAGGCTAAAGGCATCAACATGTCTAGAGGAATCCTCGTCATCTGACACAATCAATCTAGAATTTTGCCTCATGGTTCGAGGTTCCAAGTAGAGTCTCTCTAATTATCCTTTTTTCAAATTCCACCCCACTAGAATCTTCAATCAACCGATGTGATGGTATCGTAGACTTGGACTTCATTTTCCGTTGATAAGTGTATGCTTTCTTTGGCACCATAATATCCGAGAAAGACTCGTTATTACTCAATTTATAAAAAAAATAGAAAAAAGTAAAATAAATTACAAAATTTCAAAAAATTATGTAGCATTGTCTTTAGGAACCAACAGTTAGTACATACAGGCTTTCAAAGCTTCCACGAACCGTAGGCCAGGAAGTTACTTATAGATATAAAAGTTATGAATGATTGTCAAGAAAATAAAATTTTCTTTGAGAAAATAATAATTAAGAACGAAAAAGTATAGCAATAATCGTATTAATTGATTTAAAGTTAGAGTGTTGCATTCTTGAAGATTCATTTAAATTTGTCTTTACAAATAAAAATTCATGGACTCTTGAGCTTGATCCTTAATTTTTCTTTACTTTTGCTTTAATTCAATGACTTCAATCTTGTTCTTGCATCTGATTGCCTCGGTCTTGATCATTCCTGAACTGGAATGCTTGAATTCTTAAATTTGTAGGTTATAGAATAATTAATGGCGTTTTTGTCATGAGTTTTCTTGAGCATCTTGTCTATAATTTTCATTTCTTTTCTGAATTATGATGGCCCCTATTTATAGTTTATAATACATGAGTTGTGACTAGAAAAGATTCTCTTCGACCAATCAAATTTAAAAATGACATAACATACGGGTTTTATGGAGCGGTCTTTTGATTCTTTGCACATTTCATTATCCTATTGACTTCTTGTATGAATTGTCATGCCACGTCATTTTCCATGCACACCAAAATGGGCTTGTAGAATAAGATGTCGTTGGGCTTAACAAATTAAGATCGTGTATTGCAACTCAAATTAACTAATTTGGACTTCCATTAAATTCATATTTGTTGGAATTAAAGAATTAACCCAATTATATTAATCCATAGTTTATTTGTACTAATATATTTAATTTAATCCAAAACATCTTATAAATCTATATTTGATAAATTTTAAGTGATTACAAATACCCTCTACTTCAAGTCTTGTCGAGATATTTTATCTTTTAAAGACTAGACTTCAAATATTAACTACACGATAATTGAATGTTGTATTTTAAGAGAATATTCCACAGTAATTAGAGTAATATATTTGGAGTAAACAATAAGACTTCAGTTCGGACTGCTTCACGTGGTCTATGGCACTTTTTAATATGTATGTACAATTAGAGCAGGATTTATTCTTCTTCCAATTAAATATTAAATGAACAACATTTTATATCTTTCAATTCTCGAAATGTTCAACATAAAGTACTAACTAAAGATGAATTGTAATTAAAATAGGAAATGAATTTCCCTTACAAGTATACTCCATGTCGAATTCTAACTAAAGAGGAATTATTACATAGGAAAATGATTTTTTCAGCCCTACTTATTATCTACAAAAAGTGGCAGGTATTCATTGTTTTTTTAATATCAACATCAACAATTATAAACTTCTGGTTTTCCATATCTTCGGAGATAGAAGTGCATGCACCAAGGTGTGTGCTTTTTTTGCTTTGTTCCTTTTCTTTTCTTTTCTTTTTGATTTTTGTTTGTAGTTAAATGGAACCAATATTTGTATTTTGTGGAGGCTACAAATTGGATAGATTCATCAAACTCGAAGAACCTTTCTTTTTCAAGTATCTCACAAAAGGGTTGAGCTACCTTACAAAAAACTTTTATGAACCGTCGATAGAAACCGACATGGCTTAAAAAACTTCTAGTGCCTTAACCCAAGATAGGAGGAGGAAACTTTAAAATAACTTCAACTTTATCTTGATCAGCTTGTATGCCTCTTCCTAAAATTTTGTTCCATAACCTTCCTTAACCATGAAATGACATTTTTCCCAATTGAGAACAAGGTTGGTTTCAACACACCGTTTCAGAATTTTCCCAAGGTAGTCCTTGCATGCCTCAAATGTATCTCCAACTACTGAAAAGTAATCCATGAAAATCTCCATTGAGTCTTTTATCATATCAGAGATAATAAAAAGCATATAATTTTTAAACATCTCTAGTACTATACTCAATTTTAAAGGCGTTCTATTGAAAGAAAATGTCCCATAGGGACTGATCAGTCCTCAAATTGGACTCATGTAGGGACTTATATTAATACAAATAGTTTCCTCGACTGTTTATTTTATCTCAATATCTTATAAAAACTCTTAAGTTTTAGTTATTTGAGGATTTGGTAGGAGCATGGACACCTAGGATCAAAAACAGAAGTAAAACGGAGGAAAAAAATTGAAGATTCAAAGGTGCACATCGCCAAACACACTTGGCGATTCTCCATCTATATAAGCTCAACCTTTTGTTACATCACGTGAGCCTTTAAGAAAGTGGATAAAAAGGCGATAAAAAGGAGATGTCAACACTTTGCCTATCAGTTCTGCAAAATAAGAAGATTTTCGCCCATCGATCAAGAACACATGTACAAGGAAGGCAACGTGCAAGTAGTGATGAACTGAATGAAGGGAGATTCACCGAATCACTTGGAGAATCACGACTAATTACGCTGAAAAGATCCGCCAGCACAATTCTGAAGTCTATAAATATTGAACTTTTTTATTATTCAGATATATAAATTTAGAGAGTGAAACAATTACACTTTATATTTTGTTCTGAAGTTTTCTCTGATGTTTTGAGAGGGTTCTTGTGGAAGCTTGAAAAAAAAGCTCTTCTTCAAATTTTGGAAGTGGATATTCCCCATTTACCTTCCTCTACTTATTTTATGGTTCAATGTCTTATACCTACTAAATTCCTATATCATTTTTTGTATATTTGTTTATTACTTGACGTGTGGCTAAAACTCCCCATTCTTGGAGTATGATTTAGCAATTATGGTTTGATTAATTTGTTGGGTGTTGCTTGCATGAAGATTAGATTGAATTTGAATGGTGATTTCACCCATTGGTTGTAGTTTAATCTAATGGGTTTGTAGTTGCAAATGAAAAAACACCCATGTGTTTTCGACTTGCAAGAGAGAGAGAGAGGGAGAGCGGTGGTGAAACTAAGGCCACTAGACTGATCTTCTATGAAGTGGGTCGACATGAGGTTCATGCCGAGAGGGTAAGACCTAGTCCCATATTCAAGCACTCCCGTAGAAATGACGAGCGTGGATAAGGATTAGGCTAGATAATTTAGACGAGTGGGTGTCCGAGAGGAACCCATTTGATATTGTTATGACCCAAAGTACCCCCTAGGTGTAACCAGCGTCCTTGTCCTCAAAGAGGACTTAGACAAGCCCTTAACATACATCATAGCACATCTCTCAGATGAAAAAATTGCAAAAAATTTAAAACTATGTAGTGAAGTGTACTTAGAATTATCGCATAATAAATATGGATATTACATTGACTCCTCCCGTATTAAGTTTACATAGACTTCTCTTTTAGCATAAGATAACATCTAAGAGTCCAAAGTATCATCTCACATATAAACCATCTACAAAAGTTTGGACAGAGCAAATACAAGAATAATACGCCATTATTAGCTTACATGAATTTTCTCAATGATAAAAGAAAGATTAAATAATCTACATAAGACTTGGGAAAAGATCCAAGTCTTCCTTGCAAATTGCCAGAGAACTCTTTCAAGGATGAAACCTAAAATATTTGTGGAAAAAGGAAATAATATAGGTGAGTACTCCACACGTGCTAAGTATGTCTTCTAATACAAAATCATCCCTGCAGCGAAAAAGTAATATCGCTCGTCACAAGAATATTACTTTTTCATGAACTTAAATCAACATCCCACATGAACAAGTATAGTAAGTAAAGTTACATTAAATTCACCCAATATGTAGAACAACTAAGTAATACTTGTGCAATGCAAAATATAGAACCCCATAACCCTATTCGAAGCTAAGTATCACATTAAGCAACTCACTTCAAACTTACAACATATTCTCATAATTCATCTAGAAATACTTAGTACATCAATACTACTCATAGCTTATTAACTTATTCGTTGTCATAATCATAATCATAAAAGAATACTAATAGAAAAACCTTTAGGGTTCCAGATGTTCTATGCGTAAGAGAACACAGGAAGGAGACCAGTCCCATTACCACTCCTTACACTATGAAAGTAGCCTTTAGCACAAACCTCTAATAAGAAATTCAATAACTTTGTTCATTTAAATTTGTACACTAGGGAAAGAAGGGAAATAATCTCATAAGACCATGTGAGGCTCATGGAATCCGATGTTTTTATACTACCACACTGAAAAGAAGAGGGTTAAACAGTGTCATAAGTGTAACCATTCGTACCATAGCTATCTAGGTGGATGTGCCACGATGTAAAAACAGAGAAAAACTGGTCTGGAACCTATGAAAAGAAGTTCATAAAAAGAATCTAGAGTCCTATGTAGGATTATAGTAAAGGGCGTCAAGGAGAATTTCACCGGAGGAAGACGCTGATTTTCATAACGAGGAGGTTCCATCATCATGAGAAATACATATCTAGGGAAATCCGAAACTACATTAAAACGTGAAGACACCACATGTGGGAGACCGGATATACTAACATGGGGACGACCGCTCCATTACATAATCTTTCGGTTCTAAGAAATTTTATTCACTTTAGTATCATCTTATTTCATCATACAAGTTAGCAATTGGTCTCTTCTAGACCCTATGTAACAACATCTTATCATATCTAGGCTCAAGGTCGATCACAAGGTTGAGACACAATCCTTTCGTGTAGACACCACTTCCACGTGAGTAAACCTTTCACTTAACCGTGAATTATAATCATGGAAAACTACTTTCAATTCAGTTATAGGAGAATAGTTCATACAGGCACACTAATTCACGTATTGAGGGTAAAGAATGTAAATTATTAGCAATGAAAATCACAACCACAATTAGACATAGACAATCATTACTATCTAAGTAACTCATTATTCACAATTGGAAATCCAAGAGGAACCACAATCGAACATAAACTTCTTTGTCGCTTCAAGAACTTTCCCATACTTCCTTACCAAAAAATACATAACCATTTACATTAAAACAAGCCAAATTTCAAGAAGAGAAATGTACAGAATCAACAACAATGTAGTCCATCAAACATGTTCATGATTATCAAAACTCACGCAATATCAGTTCAAGGTTTTACATGAATTGGGAAAGGAACACGTCTCTGGAAAACTCTAGAAATCATCAATTAAACATCAATACATTAGTTAAAAAACCAATAAGTATATCAAATTCAGAACAATGAGATTCACAAATATCATTTTTCAAAGAAGACCCATGTGAAGAGGAACAACCTAGCTTTAGGAGGAGATTTAGAAAACAATCTGTTTGGAAGGGACCTCTTGGGGACAAAAGAAAATCACAAGAGTGAAAACAAACCATACTTAGAGGATGATATTAGCACACCGAACATTGGAGTAGAATATTGACAGGAATTTGTTCTTCTTCTTCAACCTTGAAAGATTCTTCAATGGAGGGATGAAGTAGCAGAGAGAAAGTAGAGGAGGTGAGGGAGGTGAGAGCTTTTGAGTTTGATTGGGGGATTTCGTTTTTTTTATTTTCATTTTTTTGGTCGAAAAATTGGGTTTTTATAATCAGTATGTAACCCTCCCAAATTAACGAAAGAATGACCAACTCAACGTAAATTACTTTTAAAGAAAGCCAAACTCGAATTCTAAAATTTAGATATTCATGGGGGAACAAGTTCGTATCGTGAAGCTACTCCCGCGTGATTTTTTAACCAGACGAGTTCTAAATTGCTTATTTTTCTTAGAGTAAATAATGATGTGAAGTTGGTGTTCCTTATAAATTTGGTTCATTGACTATAAATGTTTCATCCATGATGATGTATGTTGTGAGCTGCCTATTGATTCTTTTAGTCCTTGAAGGCGTTTAGTGTCATTCAAGGACGAATGCTTTTTTGAAGTTGGGGGGGGGGGGTTGTAACGACCCTCAAACTGAATAGGACAATATAGATCCTATAAAGAGTTTTGTCAGTTAATTAGGTGTTAAATTGATGAATAATACCTTTATAAGTTAGTTTAAAGTGTTTAGAACTCAAACGTTGAAGAACGACCAAGATGTTTGGAAACTAGTCTTGTATGTGTACTAGTGTGTACTTATTTGTTGTGCATGTTTTTACGTGTAGTTTGAATCTAATGTCCATTAAGATGATCCTAATATCTATAGGGACATGCTTAGGGTCAAAAATTCTTGGAAAGACTCCCCAAGAACGAACCAAAGGGTCCTTGAGGAGTACCCAAGGTGTGGCAAGAAGGTTACCAAAACAGCCTATTTTTGACACTGCCTGCAGGTCGCGCAACTGCCACTTAACGGAAAAACATTTTCCTTGCCATATGGTCTTGTTACTAATCATTCTGCCTTGAATTAATTTTAGAACAAAGATGTGGATGTGTCCGCGCAATGCGCAGACATGACCCAGATTTGGTCGCGTCGCTTATAGGTCAAATTAGATTTTGTTAAAGGGTCCAATTAGTGTAGGAGTATTTTGGGTACTTTGGGGATTATTTATGGAAGGTTGTTAAGTCACTTTAGCCTCCAATTAACCTATTAAAAGAAAACCCTCAAGTTCAAAACAAAAGTCGTCCCAAACTCTTTCCCCAAAAACCTCCATTGATGAAGCTTTGAAGCTCCTAGGAAGAAGGTCAAAAGTTTAAAGTTTCAACCCTAATTTTGTGGGATTTCTATCAAATAAGGTTTCGTTATTCCTCCTTGATTATTATCTCATTCAAGGAGCCAATCCAAGGCTTTTCAAAAAGGGTTTTGATACGCTCAAACTTACTTCTTAAATAAGAAGTAAAGCGGTCGTGTCAAGTGAATAACCCAACTAGTGAGGTTTGGATCGTTCCCACGAGGAGAATAGTCTAGACTTAACTTCAACTTGTTATTACTATTGTTTGGTTGAAGACTTTCTTAGAAAGTAAAAACATAAAAAGGGGGGTTTGTATCTCTAAATGAGTAAAAGTGACTTAACGAATTTGAAAGAGACACTTAGTAGTTTTGAAAGTTGGATTTTAATCAATTAATCAAAGTAACTAGGCGATTTACGTGTTCCCCAGGTTCATTACGTGAAATTTCTAAATAAAACAATTCTTTCCTAGTATCTTGAATGCAAAGTGATAAGGTATGTATTTTAAGCCTTGGTCCCGGCATCTAGAAAATCTCACTCGCACCTTGGTCTGGGCTCGTGTGTTGCTTTCCTAACCCTGCTTTACCTCATATTAAGCATCGTATTCGATATTTGACTAAGTTATACCTTATATACCAATAAACCCATACTATCCTATAGAGAGCATATACTAAAATCTATGTTAATAATTCTTCCTAATTATCTACCTCCTTGGTCAGGACCAAGTAGAATTAAGGGAGTTCAAAGGTGATCAGCCGTTAAAACGACTCAAGCGAAAGAAAAGAATTTATTAATACTGCAAGGACACTATTCTAGAATTGTTATTTAGCTAGGTTTATATCATTATTTGCGAGACCCACAACCCTGTTATGGAGTTTAGTTTACTCATGCCATAACAAAGTTTCAAATATAAATCAATAAGAATCATGTACTTAATCAATGAGAAAAAAAAAAATCAAAAACAAAAAGGTTGCTTGATTACTCACCACAAATCACCAACAACACAGATTAATCGAAAGTCTAACACTAATACAAAGAATCTAATATATGAGTCTAACATCTGGCGTCTAACCTCAAAAAATGAGGGTTTTTGAAACTATTTTTATATAAAAACAAAAACCTAATACCCAAGAATTCTAATTGCTGGAAATCTGCCACAACACCGCATTGCTGGCGACGGAACCAAGCGACGGACCGTCGTAAGTCACAACGGACGTCGTGACCTACGTCGTCCCATACTTGTGCCAATTCTTCTGCTGCTTTCTCATTACCCTCGACGGGCAAGTATGACGGACCGTTATAGGCACAACGGTCCGGGTCGAGGGTCGTCATTTCAAAATACTTCAAACTCTCGAATATGGGTACTGGGATCACTTCTCTGAAACTCCACGACGGAACCCGCAGAAACGGACCTTCATAGCCATGACGGATGCTCACAAGCTTCAATCCCACACGTGGTCAAGACTCCACATCTTCTTCAGCAGCGGCGCAACGCTTCACCACGGACCGTCACAGGTACGATGGGAACGTCATAAGCTCCGTTAGGTGGTGTTCTTTCTGCCATTTTCCGCCTCCAAATCTCCGCATTCAGCTTTAGAGAGATTTCCTTCAAAACAAAGAAATGAATCAAAATTAGCACATAAAGGCTTTCGGGACACAATAAACTTAAGGAAAAAGTATTAAGTCACCGTGAAACCATGGTTTCAACACACTCAACTTAATTCGTTTGTTGTCCAAAAACGAAGCACAAAAAATGACTCACTACACAATCCTTGTACAATAGATCAATGTTATATCCATTGCCATCATTTGGTATCAATCCCGATCATCTTCATCCTTCAACTCTATTCATTCTATCACTATTAGGCCTTGAATTTTTTGTGGATCAGAACACGACCAAAGACTAACCATGCATTAACACCTATACTCTTCAATCTAGCACCGAGGTGATAACAATTCTAGTTATTGAAACTAATGTCCTCCTTTAGAACCAAAATCCCCCTCAATTTTTTTTTTTTTTTTACAAAGGATTTCAGTCCCTCCCCGTGACTTCCCCCCATACTCCCTCCTTCTTGTATGCACCGCCACTCTACCCCATCATAAACCTCTCCACCAATCTTTCCTCTCCATCCCCTACACTTGTTGAGTATAAGGTTACTTTTCAAAACCCTCGCTTCAGAACAAAGTCACCACTCCTTCATACCATTTGCCATAAGCTTGACCTGAGTTTTAACTGCCTTAAGGTTCGCTATACAACCCTTAGGATCACGATAGGACTTTGGTTAGATTGTACGCATTATGCTCAGGTCGGTAGGGCTATATTTAGGTGTATTTTAGTGACTTCTTTTGCCCTCATTGACATATCGGCAAACCTTCCCTCTTTTTCTTTTATCTCGCCCAGTTTCCTCATATTCTTTCACCTTGCTATTTTATCTTCTTGCTTAATTGTGTGAGTCCCTCTCTTCTTTTATTGTTTGTATTCTTGTATATTTTTCTTTTCTTACTTTTCTTTCAACTAATTTTGAGTCACTTCATTTGTTCTTTCTTTCAACCCAGCTTTCCAGAGTATTCACCTTCATAATCGCCACCCTCAACTCATGGATTTTCCATGGTCAAGGACACAATTGCCCAAGTTGGGTCAGGGCCATACCATAACGAAGGTTGTTACTGAATTAGCCACCCTCAACTTATGCTTTTGGCCGTAAGCTGGAGGTGAACATGTCCCAAGAAGGACCCGGGCCAACAATTATTCCCCCGGAAAAGATCAGATGTGGTGATGAAAAGAAAGTTCTAAGTTAAGCTCAGATATTTGGATCAAAGAAGGATTAAAATTATTTGGTTTCTTTTATGTAGCTAGAAATGGGCTTGTTGAAAAAGGCCTATGATCCTTTACTTAATTGTCTATTACAACTTACTTTCAGCAGGAGACTAACAGGCAAGCTAGCTAAGTACAATAGGGACTATTAAAAATTCTTCTCACACTAACTTGAACATCTCATTACTATACCATATTGTCAGACACCTAGTTCGAAATTAGACTTAGGGTAATGCAAATGGTGAACTCTATTTCATGCTTAGAGCCACACCCAATTATAAGTTACTATGCCTAGTCATACATTATTTTCGAGTTTTGTCAGGATATCATTTTAGCCATCATGCTATAAATTAAACTATGTACAACACAAGAGATAACATGTCGTCACAGAAAAGTAATCAGCTTTGGGGGAAGGAAAAAGAACAAGGCAAGAAAACCACAAAAAGGATCGCTTGATGAATTGTCATACTCAGACTTCACACTAAAACTCACTATCCATTTACCCCAACCCCACAAAAAAAAAACATTTGCAATTGTCCCCAATGCAAAAAATGTAAATATAGAGTTGTAGGTGAAGCAAAACCTTGGCGCAAAGGCCGTCGATCAGCAAGTGGTGGGTTCGGCTTCCACGGAACCCACGATCTCTGCAATCGGGACAACATCAGTGGTCTTCAACAAACCCACCGCACCATCAGTCATGCCACCGGCGAATCTACAGTGCGGGGGGAGCTAGGTCCAAAGCCGCTAACTCTGGACGCTTATCTGTTGCGCCGCCTCGCAGCAAGTGGGCTATCAGCGTAGCCTCCATCTATCGGTGCTCCTTATTCCTGATCGGCGCCTCATCCTATGACGACCCCTACGCCTCTTGGCACTCTCCGAGGGGAGGTGGTGGAATTTCCGAAGTAGAAGTAGTAAAACAGGCCCGCGAACACTGTGTCATCAGCAGGGATCGACAAGAGGGGCATCAACTCCGGCACCCTTGCATCTAGGATCGGTAGATGTACAGCACAGAATTAACTGTAAACAATATTCCGCTCTGTAACTGCTGATCTTCATCCTAGACGTGCTCAGACTCAGTAATCGACCTTTGATCACGGCTGAATATGACGTGCAGAAGGAGGGGCCATTGGTGCTCTAGTTTTGGACCCCTAGCAGAGGGACCCGTAAAGTTAGAGGGGGATGTGAGAGCAGGCATCGGGGCTGTGCTACTACCGGAGATAGACACCGACGGGGTAGTGGTAGTGGCGCATGTGTATTGTAGCTGTTGCGGAATGGGCTACCGTATCCGCAAAATCATCAGCAAGTTGGAGGGCAGTCTGCGACGGGGGCCCCTCTGCGTAGAGCCAACTCATGGCCTATTCTCTGATTTGCATGGCGACGTCGACAGTGCTGCGGGTTCTTAGGTGATCTACGTGCCCATATGGGACACCCTGCGACCTGCAAAGGGCAAATATCAACACGGGACAGGCGGTAGGTTAGTTAGAGTAGTGACCATTGAATGCCCTCTCGTGAGTGACTCCCTGGAGGAACCCATGCGATCCACGAAGGAACGGTTTCATCGCCGCCATAACCAGGTCGATCACAGGTACTATGTTATTCAGAAGCTGTGGGGGAAAGCCAGAGAGTGACGGAGAGCAGCAATAAGAACTTTGCCATGACGTGAGGTTGGCCTTCTTGATGGCCCCCTTGGCTCCTCAGAGCTCAGTGAAAGAATTCGCACTTCTTTCCCTATAATGATAGGTGCAGGGCCATCCACCTCTTGGTCGGTCTCTCTCAGCTGCCTGTGGATCTCGAAAAGAACTGTAATACCTTCACTATCTGACAGCGGGTAGTCAAACTCGGGTAGTGCGAGGGCCATGGGAGTGGGAGTATCGGGGGTAGGATAAGACAACAGTGGGAGGAGCATTGGCACTCTAGGTAATGAGGAACTGGCGGTATGGCTGGCAGCGGAAATGTCAACTGCACAGCCCCGGACTCCGAACCGCTCAATGGAGTCCTGTTCTACGCCCCGGGAGGAACTCCGCCTGTCGATACCCACGTCCTCGGCAGAGTAACTACGTACGCGACTGCAGTAGACACCCCCCCTCTCGGCCCACATTTCATCGTCGGCTATCTCCCAATGGAGCCCTCGCTGTCCAATATAAGCGATGCCTGTGAAGAGGGTTATGGATCTCCGGCATCGTGGGGAGGAGGACGTCCTTGTCTCTGTAAGTACCCCCACTCCAAGGTGAGTGTTCGAGTCAATTACTCCTTTATCGGTCAGGTAACTCACGTCGGAGTAGTGTGTGAACTTGAAAGATGAGTCGTCGACAAAACCACACGTTTGGCTGGGTCACGGCGGTGCGTGGGGACATGCATGGTGCGCCGGATTTGTTGAGTCTCAACTGTTAAAACCCTCATAGAACGAGGTCGGAGCTGCACGCAGTGCAGGGATGGGGAACCTCTGACAGAGCCAGAAGATTCTCGGACATTATACTACCGAAGAGCCAGACGATCCTTCCTCATTTTGGGCCGACCCAGACGGACCACGTGCCGTCAGTGTCGCGTCATCATAAGAATGGGAGCAGTGACTACGCCGGTACGCCACAGTCTTGGTGTAGCTCTAGGGGCCCGTGCAGCACGGGACGAGGGGCGAAGTTCACTGGGGGCACGTATCAGGGTCACGCTTCATCATCAAAGCTGTGATGACCAGGCGGGCAGACGGAAGAACAGACTTAGCATTGCCTGCGTTGCGTTAGGTGCGTCTGTTGGGTGCCATAGTAGATAGGACCGGAAGGATCAATATAGTTATGAGTAAAGGTGCGAAAAACACGAACAGCAAGCCCATACGAAATAAAACATTGAAAATACTGTGTTAGTGATATTAAAAGGTATCACACGAGGGCCAGATGACGGCTCGTCGTCGTGGGGCTATGAAGGGCGTCATGAGTCCCGTCGTGTCTTTGTTGGTACTTAGTATGTATAATAAGAACCACCTGAAGGAGGGGGTTATCTGACCATAATGACGGGAGCAGGACGGATCATAGTGGGTACGAGTTCCATCGTAAGTGTCGTAGTAGGGATCACTTAGAAAATGTTGGGCGACCTGCAAGAGATGGTCTCTGACCTCATGGACGGTGCAGGACGGACATGTCGTGGGTATGACAATCCGTCACATGTCTCCGTGTGAATTGGACAACTTGGAAAAAGGTGAGGGACAGAGACCTTAGAAACAGGGTGTTTGACAATCAGAACGCGTTCTTGTGCGGACGGACGTCGTGAAGACAACGGTCCGTCACATGTTGTCATTGGGACAGGGTGATAGGGCTTTTGGAACGGGACCCTATGAACGGTCCGTCGCCTCGTTTGTGCGACGGTCCGTCATCAAGTCTCGTTCTGAATAGGATGGATAGAACTAGGGGGACCCCTATGGCAATCCCCGATGAAACCAATGGCTTGTAGTGTTTCGGACCTATTATGTGTCTTATCCAAAACCTAGGAACTTACCAATGCAAAATCACATATGTCCTTTTTTTTAGGGGTTTGTCAACTGGCAAATTCGAACATTTTGAGCCTAGGTTTCGACATCATTAATCATATAAAGGAAATATAGACGGACTAAGAGAACTAAGCTCTAATACTAACCCTACTAAACAAAACATTGCAAGATAAATGAGTATAAATTTAGAGACAATACCTTGGAAATGGAGAAAAAAAAGCAAAATGGATAAGGACTCAGTTGCCAAGGGACACCTACAGCAGCTAGAGCACCGACTAGTAGATGATAATAGAAGGCTTCTTAGGAGATTGTGGGGGCAATGATCAATGAGGGGAAATGTGTGGAAGTTGAAAAGGGAGAGGGGAGATGAGAGGAATAATGGGAATGAATGGGGTTAAAATGAGGAGTTGGGGTATGTAAACGGTGTATTTTGGAAAGGGTCCAGCCGGGTCGGGTGGGTATATTCATTAATCCGCGATGGTTCCCCGACGAAGCTCCTTGCATCTGACGGCCCGCATTGGTTCCGTTGTGTGTGGCCAAGTTTCAAAACGACAGAAAAACATACCTCGGTGCGACAGAGATAATACGAAGGTTCCGTCGCAGGCGCAACGGTCCGGTAGATGTGTTCGTAGTGACAGATGCACAGTAATTTATGTAGAATTCCTAGTGATTGTGCCTGCAAATTCAAAACCATTAATAGAAAAATGTACCATACTAAAAAAAACGAATAGAATTTGGTTGATCCAACACAGCGCCTGATTTAATGTCACGGCACGACTGGGGGACACTTGATTACTCCAGACTTCATCAAGATGGTTTGCCTCTATTACTTATTCCCCGATTCTTTTTTGCCCAAAATAGAGTTTTATTCTATACCTCATATCTTCCTCCCTTAAACCGCACTCACCCTCCTTGGATTTTAACTAATTGCTCCATGAGGGAATACTTGTGGAATCAAATAGGCTGTCATTTGGACTGAGGCCTGGCCGGGAAAGACAAGCTCCCCCAGAATAGGTCTACAAGCACCAAATCCCACCATAAAACTTGTTTTGCATTTTTCTGTTCAGTCTCCTTCTGTCATGTTTCTTTGTTGGGCCTTATGCAAGACTAGATTGGATTCTCACCACTCTGCCTCATGGTCTTACAAATGTTGAAGGTCGCTTCTTCATTATTCAAAGAAAATCATCTGTCCCTTCTCCCATATCACTAAGGAATACTGTAGCAAGAATGGACCTCCCAAGAAATAATAGGCATTCAAAATCGCCCTCCACAATCAAGAAATACAAAATCAGCCGGAAGATGAATGAGTCCACTTTACTAGCACTCATGGGAGTATCCCTTAGGCCTTTTCCCTGTCCGATCGGGCCCTCAGTAGCCGCCTCAAAGTGGGTTTTGGATCCCCAAACCCAACTTTGGTTAAAGTGAGAGGGGCATGAGATTATGCTTTCCCCATACTCACACTAATGCTTTCGCAAAATGTAATGACCCAAGTACAAGGAATGCGAACGCAACCCGGATCATCTTCTTTATTTGTACAGAGGGATCTTGTACAAGACATACAATCTGTAGTATATAATCATCCTCGAAACGGACCGATATTTTTTGCTGTCGTGACCGATCTTCATTAAAGTTGCACTAACCGGGCATTTGTTCTAGAGCTGTACCAAAGGGACGTTTGATTAGAAAGCTTCTTCAACATTGTTATAAAACCCGGTATTTACCATCCTCGGTCTCTTCACAATTCTGAGGGAAAGTGGTGTGCCTCCTAGGAATGGAATACCTGATAGAATACTCTGTATCTTTTCCATGCTTTCCTCTGCTCCCCACTACCTTTAATACATGATCATTATCATTCTCACATTTCTTTTCCTCAGTAGAATGGAAGGTGGGTCGATGGTTTGCATACCACCAAGAGTCGTGTTGCCATACAGTGCAAGCATATTATTTAGATTTTGGACAGGTTGCTAGGAAGAGTGTCCACGGTTTGCCGTGGTTCACCATGTCGCCAGATAATTGGGCCACTTGCAATTCGAATATCTTAATCGAAATATGATGTGTATCACTTTATTGCCCAACACTAGCTAAATCACAACCTCAACTCTTTAATGTTCTCATCACTAGCAGCGCGAACCTTCCTCATATGTGTTTGCTTGAACATACATCCAACTCGCGCCATAGGATCTCCACATTCCCTGGAGTAACTCACAATTTTGAGGAGGATATCGGGGCCCTTCATGTCGTTTCTATTAGCGTAGTTAACCCGGTTTTGAAAATTTTTGTGAGGTTGTAGTTCAATCTCGACATAATGACCCTACGGTTGTAGTTACCGTAGTTCCGACCTTGGTTCCCTTGGACCTTGGCGCCATTATCCTGTTGAGCCTGGGAGCTTTGGCGGAAAACCCCCATTTGTCATTGACAGCATATGAATCCTCCTCATGTAACATTCACCGTTAGGGGGTGGTGGTTTAGCCAAGTAGTTGACGGCAGTAACTTTTCTGAACCCCAGTGACATGTTTTAGTACCAACGAAGCTCCAATTCTCATTTGAGGCCTTTTATTCACGAATCTTTATTGGTGGCTGGCGGGGTTGTTGAGTGGACTGTACTGCGAAGTGTTTCTCCCTGGTATAGAACTTCTAGTACTCAAAGCTTTGTTATTCGAGAAGATTTTTTCCAAACTTTTTCAAGCGATCTAAGCATAAGGAAAAACATTCTCCATAAGACTACACCTGCTATATGTCAACAACCGCTTATGTTATTATAATCCTGTCTCGTAGAAGTATTCTTTCAGTGACTCATCATCTATACGGTGATTCCTGGAACACTTATCAAGGAATGCGGTGAATCTATTCCCAAGAAACTACTAACTGACTCTCCTGGTATGTGCCACAAATATTCCACCTCTGTCCTTTGAGGTTAGTTTCTTGGAGGGAACGGATAGGATAGTAGAGTACGCGTGCTGCTAAGAGACATCCTTAGTTGTTCAAGTAAAGATGGACGTTGTATGGGAGCTCAGCTGAACAAATGAAGCCCCTCTCCCGTTAGTTGAGAGAGGAAACATCTGAGCCCCCCTATTAATCTAGATCCAATCAGGCCTCCCCACACAAACTTTTACACCACTGCCCTTACCTTAGCTCTATGGGCCATGTGGAATCCTCAGAGGTAGCCCGGAAAACAAAACTCTGCAGTGAGAATTTGCATCAGACCTGCTAGTTCCCACAAAAAGTGTGGCCTTGTGAGAGGAGGCAAAAAAACCAGTGGCCCATCCGAATCTGCTATTTATCATAGCTCTGTAGTATCTTGGGCGTGGAAGCGGGTTCCGTCCCTCTGTTGGTGTTCACTCGGAGCATCGGGTAACATGCACCATTGCACCTCAACCGGAGCTGGGATGTTCTGGTTCGGAATCCTCATCATTTATTCCAATTGATCATATTGCCGCAGTGTGAGCTCATAACTCGTGACGTACTGGAACACAATGGTTCTCTTCCTCTTAGTTGTTATTGGCACATCATACACGGAGGATTAGTTCTGGAAAAGTAACAAAAAAATAATAAAACAAAAGTTAAAATCAACAATGTCAACTACAACTATAGTATAGTTCAAGAATCTAAAAGCTAAATTCACACGGCGAACGGGCGCTAAAATGTGATAAGCTCTCAAATCACTTCTTAAAATAAGACGTAAAGCAAGAGTGCAAGTAAATAAACCCAACTAGTGAGGTTGGGATCGTTCCCACGCGGAACAATGGCTAGACTTAACGTTAACTTTTATTACTATGTTTGGTGAAGACTTCCTTAGAAAGTAAAAACATAAACAAAAGGGGGTTTATATCTTAAATGAGTAAAGTAACTTAAGAATTCTGAAAGAGACACTTCTTAGCAGTTTTGAAAAAATTGGATTGTAATCAATAATTTTTTTCAAAAAATAACTAGGGTTTTGGGTATACATGTTACCACAAGGTTCATAACTTGATAATTAAAAACTAAAACAATTCTTTCAGTGATCTTGATGCAAAGGATAAGTTATGTATTTCTAAAATCCTTGGTCCGGCATCGCAGGAAAATCTAACTCCAACTGGTCCAGCTACGATTGTGTTGTTTCCTCAAAACCTTATCTTTACCTATTATTAGGATCGTAGTCGATATTTGACTAAGTTATTACATCGTAAACCAATCAATTTACTAGCTATAGATAGCATAAAACTAATCTATGTAAATCTTTCCTATTATCTACCTCCTTGGTCCGGCAAAGTAGCATTTAAGGCGAGTTTAACATGATCAGCCGTTTTTTTTTTATTAAAAAGACTTCTAAGCGGAAAGAATTATTAAGCCATGCCAGGACACTATCTAGGAATTGTATTTTAAGCTAGGTTTTTTATCTCATTGAGTTGCCTATGGTTCCCACAACCATAGTTATGGAGTCTTTTTAGTTACTCATTAGCCATAAAAGTAATATTCAAAATATTCAAATAGAATTCATGTACTTACTTCAATTAGAAAGAAACAAATCCAAAAAGGTTGCTTAAATTAATCACCACAAATCACCAACACAATCAATTGATAATCCGAAAAGTCTAACACTAATAACAACAGAATCTAATCATTTATGTCGAACTTCTGGCGGTCTACTAACCTCAAAAAAATGAGGTTTTTTGAAAACCTATTATATAAAAAACAAAAACCTAAATTATTCAAGAATTATTTATTGATGGAAATCTGCCAAAAAAGATGCTTTTGACACGAACCGCGCGACGGACCGGTAGTAGTCACAACGGACCGCCGTGATCTCCGTGTCCCCCTACATGTGCAAATTCTTCTGCTGTTTATTCATTCCCCTCGACGGCAAGTAGAGGACCGTTATAGGAACAGGTCTCGTTCGAGGGGTATTCATTTCAAAATAATTCAACTCTCGAAATCTGGGGGTACTGGGATCCACTTCTCTGAACTCCACGCGCACCCGCAGAACGGACCTTCTATCCATAAACGGATCGTCACAAGCTTGTAATCCCCAAACTTGGTCATACTTCCATTCTTCCTAAGCAGCTCACTTTACGCTTCACACCTACGGACCGTCACAGAGTTACGACGGACCCGTCATAAGGCTCCGTAGGTGTCTCTTCGGATTTTTGCGCTCAAAAAATCTCCGCATTACGCTTTTGGACAGATCTTCTCAAACAAGAAAAACGTATTCAAATTTAGCACAAAAAGGCTTCGGACACATCAATTAAGGAAAAAGTATTAATTATACCGTGAAACCACGGTATATCAGGTTTCAAATCCTAAATTAGTCTATTTAAAATTCTAGGCATGGGTTCTTGCATGATAAGGTTTTAATAAATGAATTATGATGAATTCAATGTACAGTGATGGTTTTATGAACATAAACTCTATGTACCCATGATCATGAAAATTCTCAAATTTTTACTTATTAATTGGGTTAGATGAATATGATTAGACAATGTTAGAATTGTGTTTTTCCTATGTTTTATTGTGATTATATAACGCCATTAATGTCTTATTATAATAAGATACCAGAAAATTGAGAAAGATGGTCAAGGCTTTTATGAAGGATAAGTTTATTTACAATGTCTAGGTTCTTGTGAATTGATCTTGAGTTGTATGGTTCCCCACTTATGATGGGTTGTTTACTTGATGAAACAGTAAAGTTAATATATATATATATATCTATATATATTTATCATGATTGTAGCCGTGAAGGCAGTTTATTGTGAGTTAAAGTAAAGTGATGTGAAGATGTTATGAAGGGATTGTCTTATAAATTAAGAAGATCTGTCTCACTATACTCTGTATAATGAAGTATAATCCGATGTATGTGAAGCAATGATACGAGTGATGAATGAAATTATGATGCATTAGTATGACAGATGATTAGAGTCAACTGTTTTGATGATGTAGTGATGTTGAAAGGGTGAACTCACATAAACTACAACAAATAATTAATGAAAAAAGTTAAAGAAAAAATGGGGGATTTTAGGGGTATACACTATTCTTGAGAAGAGATATAGTGTCTATCATCAACCTTAATATTCCTAAGAACTCTAATGAATGAAAAAAGGGGGATTTTGGGGTGAACAATCTTCATGAGTTGAGATGATGTTTTTAGCAATAACCTCATTACTCCCAAGTGATTTTCTATGAATGAATGATAGGTTGGAGGTTAGATACTCATAATAAGTTGAGATGTAGTATTCAAATGTAACCTCTATAGATGGGTACTTTTTTTTGAGTTGATATGTAGTACTTAGTAGCAATATCTTAACCTATAGATAATGAATGTAATGAATGTCTAAGACTCTGTGCGGGAGTTATGCTTACCACTTATAGGTTTTGAAGAAGGGGTGCATACTCTTCGTGAGTAGAGATGTTGTATCCGGTGTATCTTTTGAGATGAGTGATCTTTATTAGTTGAGATATATTACTTAGAATCAATTTCTTTATCCCTTAACTATGCGCCCAAATAGGCATAGCTATTGCAGATCCATGTAAAGTCTAAAAGTTTAGGCAAGTGGGGATCCCTCCTCTAGGGATTAATAACGAGATTCTATGTCAAGCTCGCATTGCCTCTGTCGGTTAAAGGTAGACTCCACAAATAAATGTAATGAACTAAGTCTTCTTATGGATGTAATACTTAGGGTATGTAGTCGAATGGGATGCCATCTATCCATTACACAAGTAGATATTTTGAGAGAGTCTTGGTCTATCGATGTATGAAAATGTATGAATGGGTTACAATATGATGTTGATAAAGTAAGTGACTTCAAGTCTAATGTTAATGAAGAATGTTGATCTTATGTATAATATTGATGAAGGCTATGTAAATGATTGGATGCGAAGTGCCTAGTCTAGGGTTATTCCTAAGGAGGACTAAGGTGGGAGTAGTAGTATGTGATGCTACTTTCACATTGCACTAGTATAATTTGGGGTTTATCTTAGAGGATGTTGTTTATGTGAAGTTCTTAAATACATATACGGTTCTCTATTATCTCTAGTAAGCAAATGTTGACTTGTTGAGTTTGAAAAAAATAGTGTTATCTTTGGTAGTTTAAAGGAACACTTAGGCGTGTATTGAAGAGGTTGTATGGGCGGTCTCTTAATGTCTTACATAGGTTAGTCTTACGATAACTTTTAATAGGAAGGTCCAAATTATTAATGGATTACATGATGAATGTGACTAAATGTAGAGAAGATGGAAGTATTTACTTGTATGACAAATGATGACTTATATGATGCCTTCTAAACTTGTTTCATGAAGGTTTTATCAAAATAGCATGAAAAGTATGTTTCAACTAAAATGTTCGGTTTAAAGATGTTTTCGCGTATTTACATACTTAGTACAATGTTTGTACTAACTCAATATTCTTCTATATTTCTTGTAACACCTTGTAGACAAACAGAGCAAAAACTAGCTTTACAGAAAAAAAAACTGCATGTGCAACCAACGGTGGCATCGACGGACTGTAGCCAGACCAATGGTCCGTCCTGCACAACCATCGATGGGATCAGAAACTCCCAAAAATTTCAGCACTGAAAAAATTGTTAATTCTTGGAAGACGGACGGACTTATGGTCTGTAGGTTAGACGACGGTCTGTAGTCCGTGACTGACAATCAATACTCCCTTCAACACTCTCTTACAAGAGCTACAGATGACCAGCACGGTCCGTAAGTGGAAAATTTGCAGACAGTTAAGGGGAAATGCAGTTGGGTCAAATGCAAATAGTCATAAATATTAGCACAAAATGAATTAGGTGTCCTATGACCTATCCACAGCTACATAATTTAATTAGCTTTCAATATACACTGACCTTCAAAAAATCTGACCTCCGAGTAAAAAGTTATACCCATTTTAGTAAAGGACTGTCGAACAAGCCCAGTCGACGGACCAAACAACTGGGCGTCAGTCAGACGACGGACCGTCAATCCTGGTCGTAATTTGATCTGACAACAACTTTCCCAGGGGTCTTTTGGTCTTTTGCCACATTGTCTAAACCTTAAGTTACGTCATTTTGACCCTAAATCATCATATTTTTGTTGTTTTAAGCCTAAAAACATAACTAAAACATATTGAAGCCAAATCATTAAATCAAAACTTTGAAAACTAGAAGCAAGAAGGAGAAAAAACTAAAGAACCCTAGTTCAAGAATCCAGCAATCTGCATCCTTTCCAGCCCCGAAACATGAGAATTTTTCTGTGGATTTCATCACCAACTATGTGGGATTTCACTAGTGGGTTCCTTTCACCCATTGGGTCCCTAGTTTTCAGTCAGATTCTTGATTATCTTGTCATGATTAAACCTAGGATTTTTAGAACTTCAACAGAACTTCATGAATTTATTAGTTATATATTCCAAATTAGATTATCATGTTGTTATTAAGTTTATTGAATGAATTTCAGAACCCTAGATCTGTATTCCTCTAGATCTTTAACTACACATGCTAGGTCACAAATTTCAGAAACTTCAGATATACATGCCTCAGTTATAAATGCCTAATTACTAGATTAATTTTTGCATTCTCAGTTTGCATATTCAGTTTCGAGCTATCCAGTATTTCCTGAAAGTCAGACAATATCAGTTAATTTATATAATTCATGGTAGTAGCATAATACCGAGTAGGACTAGGGTTCAGCGTACCTAAATAGTCCAGAACTACTATCCAAGTAGGTTGTAAGTGCCCTCTGTGGACAATCAGTTTAGTGATCACACCAACATGTCTTTATACGTTTGGCAGGGTATACTTTGTTCTTTTAGATGGGGCGTATATATCGTACTCCACATTTAGCTCATGTGGGTTGATTATCAGTTATTAGTAGCTCCCACAGATCAGTCGTACTCTCTGCAGTGACCATTTATCAGTAATTCAGTTTTCAGTTTCAATGTTTTATAAAGAGGTCATTGCATCCAGTCAGCTCAAAATTCAGTTTATCATGTCAGACTATTATACTTGCTTTTATGCTTGTTCTGTTATGTTTTATTTAAGCTTTACCTTATCCTACATTCTCAATACCATTCAAGTATTGACGCATATGTGTGTTACATCTTCTCATGATGTAGGTTAAGGATCTCAGCATTTAGATCATGCATAGATCGACATTCGATCTCAAGTTCAGCAGATTCAATGGTGAGTCCTCAATCTCCGAGGACAACTATCCTGAATGTCATTTCCGTCTTTAGTCATTTAGTTTCCGTTTTTGCTAGATTTAGCTGGGGCTTACCTAGTAGTTTAATCTTGTTAAGTTTTATTTCGACCTAGTTATATTCCATCTTAGTATTGAGGTTAATAATTTCCTTTGTAATTGAACTCAGTTGTTTTCAAATATCTCATTTATAGAATATGGGTATTCCCCACTGCTTTTCATCAGCATTTAATTATGATTTAAGTTTCTGAATCAGTATATTATCTTTAGTATGCTCATGATCTCCAGCAGGTTTAGTTGGGATCACTTGTGGTCCTAGGTTCCCCTTCCGCATTCGGGGTCCTCGGGCATGAACAAAAACTTTTTATTCGAGATAGGTTATACTCCTAGCACGTCTAAATAGTACCGCCCTAAGTGTCTTTTTTTAAGGGGTGTGAAGTTAATCACATCTAATGAGGGGGAGGCTATGAAGTGTTTAGAAAAACATCACTTTCTTGAACAACACTTTCCTTGGTTACTCTTATCGTGCATAGGTAAGAATCAAATTCCAAATTCAACTTGACGTTGTAAACTGTAAGATCATGCCTTCTTGTAGGCTTAAGGCATGACATGTTAAGCACGCAATATACTGTAGTTCCTCCTGTACCAAGATAGGAAGTTCTATGTAGAGTTTCATCCAATACTGCCAAAGTCAGCTTTTGGCTCAGAGATGACCAACCAGAAACAATGAATAGGTTCGCGTTCCTACTAATAGAAATGATCGATTAGTGAAGCCAGAGGCTGTGATTTTTGTTAGATGAATCCGCCAAAATTTAAGGGTCCCCAAGTTGGTAGGACCCAGGCAAGTTCCATTCATGAGGTCAAGAAAATATCTGGTGTGATAAAGCACTAGTAGTGAAGGTGAAATTGCATCCTACCCGCCCCCCCCCCCCCCCCCCAAAAAAGAAAAACCCCCCCCCCCCCATCCCCCACGCCCCGCCCACGACGCCCCACCCCCCCCCCCACCAGCTTGGGATGTTATTCACATATGGTTTGAATTCATTCAGTTTGAAGACTTTTATAACTCAATGTAGCCGTCAAATTCAATGTTCAGTCAGAAAATCTCTCAGAACCTTTTTCTGTCGCTACTTTTCCAGTCGCGACCCTAGTTATAGCGCTAGACGAGTATTACGAAATTGCTTTCACCGTATCTAGAAAGTCACCGCTGCAGATCTTGTAGAGTTTATAAATGTTAGTACTTTGATGTCATTCAATGATTGATGGTTACATTTCATGTTATGCCTCAAGTCGATTGTAAACTAGGAGTGTTTTTGTTTTCCGTTTCCGGACAACACCAATCTTAGAATGGAAGGTTGAGTAGCTTCGCGCCTATGGATCGAGTTATTTCTTACTTAAGGCCAGAAAGATGAATATCTAAGATTACTCTATCATCTAGTTTCGGTTAAGGATTCTAAGCCTTGAAATTTCCAGAAGCATTTCCATAAATCTCTCGGAGTCCTTCCGAAGGGAAATCTACTCATAAAAACAACACGAATGATTGATAATCTTTCCAGTTACCCAGACTATTTTCTGTGCCTCCTTACAGAATTGACAAAAAACCCCCCCAGCACCCAGGTTAAGGAATTGAATGACAGTTTGAAGACCTTCTAGATAAGGGCTTTAATCAAACCTTTATTCACATGGGTGTTTTTTTTGGTCTATCCTCCGTTACCTTCTCATTTCTAGAATTCTTTAAAAAGTTCTTGGTTACTCAGTTTAACCTTGTACAAAAATCATCCCATACGGATTGGGAACGGAGCCGTCCATTCAGACTTAGAGGATATGTTTGAATCTGGTGTGATCGATTTTTAAAGGTAAGTTGGGATGATTACCTTCCTCTTATTGAGTTTTTATTACAACAATAGCTACCATTCTAGCATTCAGTTTCCCCTTATATGAGGCTTCATTAGGCGTAGATGAAGATTCATTGGTTTGGTGTTGAAGTAGGTGAAACATCTTGAAATAGGGCCAATTCAGTCCTTTAATGCGTATGGAGAAAGGTGCAACTCATTACAAATAGAATTAAGACAGCCCAAGTCCTTCAGAAAATCGTATGCTGATGTAAGGAAGAAGAGAACTAGAGTTCCAAGTTGATAATTGGGTTTTTTCTTAAGGTCCTCACCACTAAAGGGGTAATGAGATTCGGAAAGAAAAGGGAAGAATCAGTCCTAGCTATTTATGCCCTATACAAGATCTAACTAGGGTTGGAAAATTGCCATATGAGTTAGATTTTCCATTCAGCAAAATTACAGCAGTGCTCCGTCCGGTCTTCCATCTCTCACTCTTGAAGAAGTGTGTGGGACCCAGCCTATTAGTGGCCATTAAAGATCGGCGTTGAAAGATAGTCTTTCTTATGAGGATGTACCAGTTAAGATGCTTGGATTTTAGGGTCGAAGGTTTGAGAATACAGAAATTGCTTCAGTCAGTTTTGTGGAGGATCAGTCCGTATAGAGCTAACTTAGAAAGTAGAAAGCAGTCCCATGAATAATAAGTTAGCAAGCCATGGAAAGCCAAGTATCATCAAACCTTTTTCCTTCCGATCCCACTCTAACTTTAGGTATAGTTCCTCTTTCAGTTTTCCAATCATTCATGCATGCATTTAGTCTTAGAAATCATGTTCCCTCAAAATTTTTATAGTTGCATTGTTCAGCGTCTTTTGTAGTTATCAGAACTTCAATTCCAGTCATAAACTCAATTCTCATTGTTTTAGTAGTAGGGTTTGCAGCTCTCTCCCTCTATTTTATCTACTTTAGTGTTCATTCGAAGACGAATGTTCCCATGGGGGAGATAATGTAACACCATGTAGACAAAATAGACCAAAAACCAGCTTTACAGAAAAAATCTGCAGGTGAAACCAATAGTAGCATCGATGGACCGTAGCCTGACACACAATCCGTCATGCACAATCGTGGATGGGATCAGAAACTCCCAAAAATTGGTGAAGTCTTGGATGACGGACGGACTTATGGTCCGTAGGTCATACGACGGTATGTAGTCCGTGACTGTCGATCAATGCTCCCTTCACCCACTCTCTGTCAAAAGCTATGGATGAACAACATGGTCCGTAGGTGGAAAATTTGCTGACAGTTAAGGGGAAATACAATTGGTTCAACTTCAAATGGTCACAACTCTTAGCACAAAATGAATTATGTGTCTCATGACCTACCCACAGATATATAATTGAATTATATTTCCATATCCAACGACTTTGCTAAAATCAGACCTCTGAGTAAAAAGTTATGCCCATTTAATTCAAGATATATCAAATAGGGCCAGTCGACGGATCCAATGACGGGACGTCGGTCAAACGACGAACTATCGGTCAAATGACGAACTGTCGGTCCTGGCCGTCATTTGGTCCCACAGCAACTTTCCCAAGGGTCTTTTGGTTTTTTCCCACTTCATTTAAACCATAAGTTACACCGATTTGACCCTAAATCTTCATATTATAGTCGGTTTAATCATAGAAACATAACTAAAAAATATCTAAGTCAAATCATTAAATCAAAACTTAGAAAACTAGAAGCAAGAAAGAATTAAAGGATCAAGAACCCTAGTTCAAGAACGTAGCAAGCTCCAGCATTTCCAGCCCACAAAACTTAAGTATTATTCTGTGGATTTCATCACAAAGTATGTGGGATTTTACTAGTTGATTCCTTTCACCCATTGGGTTCCCTAAATTGAGAGGTCAGATCTGATTCTCTTTCAAATAAGATTAACCCTGGGTTTTCTATAATTCAACAGAATTTCATGAATTTATTAGTTCTATATTCAAATAATATTATCATGTTTATGATTCCAGTTTATTGCATGAATGTCAGACTCCTACTCGGTATTCTTCTAGTGCTTTGAATTACACATGCTAGGCAGATATTTCAGATACTTCTGATCTACATGTCCCCAGTTACAATGCATAATTACTAGATTATGTTGCATTCTCAGTTGCATGTTCAGTTTTGAGCTATCAATTAGCAAACTCAAAAACATAATTAGTTAATTGTACAGATTTATGGGAGTAGCATTAATATCCAAGTTGGACTACGGGTTCAGCGTACCCCTAACTAGTCCGGATACTGCAAGTGGTTGTAAGGTCACATATGTGGGGATTAAGTGTAGTGATCACGCCAGCATCGCCTTTATACCTTGGCAGGGTATATTGGGCCTCTTGATGGGGCGTATTGCGTTGACGCCACCTTTAGCTCACGTGAGTTTATATTAGTTATTAGTAGCTCCCATAGATTAGTAGAATCTCTGCATTGACCTTTTATCGTATATTTAGTTTTAAGTTTGCAGCATTGTTATAAATGGGTATTGCATCCGTCAGCTCAGAATTCAGTTTATCATGTCAGAGTATGATACTGCTTTTATGCTTGTTCAGTTATCTTTTATTTCAGCTTTTTCTATATCGTACATTGCTCAATACCTTTCAAGTACTGACACATACGTGGATACAATCTTCCATGATGTAGGGTGTCAGGTTCTTAGGCATCTAGATTCTGCAAAGGGCGAACTTCCGATCTACAGTTCAGTAGATTCAGTGGTGACAGTCCTCAATCCCCCGCGGAAAACAGTGATGAGATGTCATTGCAAGTCTCAGTTATGAGTTTCAATTTTTGCCTTAGATTAGCTGGGGACTTGTCCCAGTATTTCTAGTCTAGTCAGGCGGCTTATTTCAGACATAGTTAGATTAATCTTAATATTGAGTTAATATTGCTTTGTATTAAGCTCATTGTTTTCAAATATCTCAGTGATAGAATATGTGTATTCCCCATCTTTTTCATATTAATATATATTTAGTTTTCCACATCAGTTTATTATCTTGTATGCTCTATGATCTGCCAAGCCGGTTAGCTTAGGATTCATTGTGGTCTGGTTACCGTGTCCGCATCCGGGGTTGATTGGGGCGTGACATTTCATAAAAGATAAGTGGGAAGGGCAAGTTAGGTTCCTAGAGGTGAAGCTTGGGAAAAAAAGGTATTATGTATCGTAAGTTGGTATGTTCCTCATACTGTCGAGGACATGAACTATGTTTCTTTTATTTTCTTTCTTTAAAGACATTGTTTATGACTTAGTATGTTCTTTCAATGCAAGGGGATTTGACCCTATGATATTAAAACATGTCTAAGTTGTCTTGTGATGATGAGACTTCATTCCTTACATTTTATAAAAGTGTTTTATTATTAGTTATGTTGTGAAAAGTTTTAATTCCACATTATTTTTCATACCTATGTAATGATGAAAGCTAAGGGGCTTGTACAAAACTTTCGAGAGGTTAAGTATATCGTGTAACTTCTAGGGGGTACTCCTCGTCAAAAAAAAAGCTGGAAGTATAATTTTTGCACCTATACCAAAATGTCAAAGAATGCCACATGGCTCTTGATAGACTAGTCGACCATGAGTCGACACAAAGTTGTAGGCTTAAGCTCACTTATCCCAAGTTGCTTGAAAATGGCAAAGAGAATAAAGTTTATACTAGGACCCAAATCACACAATCCTTTTGCGAATTGAAATATCCTTAAAATTCAAGGAATATTAAATATCCTTGGGTAATCCTTACTTTATAAGCCTTGTTTCTTGACATAATAGACCTACAATTATGGAATACCTCAATAATCTCGAATTCCATACTTCCCTTCTTTGTGAACAATGCTTCTATAAACTAGGCATATCCAACATTTCTAACAATGCATCCACCAAAGCGAGAATAATAAATAGATTTTTGAATATGAAATAAATTTTGGGAACTTTGTGTCTTCATCCCTATTTTTCAATCTTTAGTAAAATGGTGTAGCAACTTTTGTCAATGGCTTTGTAGGTACCGAGGAAAGAACAATTTGATCCTTTGACTTTCCATCCTCACCGAAATTAAGGCCTTTTGAGGTATTAAAAACATCATTTGGAGCATCATCATGTAGTTTCTTGGAAAGTCCTTCACTCTTAATAAAAACAAGTTTCCATGTGCTTGAACTTGCATTCTCATAATTCGGCACATTACTTCCCATAATATTACCACTTCGGGTAAAATTAGCAATTCATTGGGGAATATCATTCTTTAGGTTGGCGAATGTGCCACTAGGAAGACTCCCTTTTTGTCTTGGATTTAAGTGAGCCGAACTTAGTTCAATTTGAGTCTCAAAATGTTTAATGGAAACCAAGTGCAAGGTTCCGGTTTTATTTAAAGAAGAGAAATCAACCTTAATCTCTTTGAGTACTTTTATGTTTCTTCTACCTTGTTTAGGATGGTGCTCAGCAATGCCTCGATCGAAAAGCTTTGGAGTTGGTTACTTTGGTTTCGATAGGTTTTAAATGTTTGTGAGGAGGCACATAATAATCTCTATAACCGTCCTTCTCTCTCTCCATTTTCACATCTATCACGTCAAGCTCGATCTTAATCTCTCCAACCACCATAAAGATCGTTCTTCCAACCTTTATTCCCTTCCTTGGATAGATCAGACGAGAACCCCTTACTTGGTTTGACAAAAATCATACCTCTTAAATTTAAATTTTCTCAAATGTGTGTCATCAAAACTCACACCACTACTAGAACTAACCCCATTCACAGCCTTTTCACCACCTCCCATGACATGTTTCATTAACAAGTCTACTTAAAGTCATTATCTTTGCCATGTTATTATCACGTTCTTTGTTATTTTCCAATCATCCCTTGGTAATCTTGAGGTTTGAAGGAGACACTTGATCTTCCCTTATATGTCATATTCTATTAATTTTGATCATCTAATCAAGAAATACCAACACCACAAAAAAAATTATCTCCTAATACCACCCCTAATAAGTTGATTAACAACACCTATGTTGATAGTGTCAAGACTCTAGTCGAAATATTTCAAAAGCACATTATTCGGCAATCCATGAGTAGGACATTTGAGAAATAAATTTTGAAATTTCAACCACAGTTTATGAATAGGTTCACCATCAATCTGCTTGAAATTTTGAATGTTATCCCTAAACTTCACCATCTTCGAGGGACGAAAAAATCATTCATAAATCAACTATGTGAGTTCCTCCCAAGAAGTGATAAAAATCTCTAGGCTCTCTTCGGATAATGTGTTGCGGTCCCCAACTAGAGAGAAGGGAAACAAACGAAGTTAGATTGACACTTGAGAGATATTATTGAAGGAGAACAGTCCACACACATCCACAAAATTCCGAATGTGATCAAGAGAGTCCTCATGAGCTAATCCCCCAAAAAAATATTTAATTTGGAGAAGCTCAAGCATAGTCTTGGCGACATGAAAAATAGTGTTGCCAATATGTAGGGCAAACATATCACATTGACACTTCCTATTTGATTTGTATTGATATCGTTCAAGTCCTCGATATCATCACAGGGTCTACGTAGACTCGCATTGCTCCCATTAACACTCATTTCTTCATCTATTAAAAGCAAACAACAAGAAAACAATAAGAAAATTTTGTTACTACTAAATTAGTTCAGAAAACACTTTGATAAAAGAATTCTAAACATCACTCCCCAGCAATGGCGTTATTTTTGACAACTCTCAACTACACCTTTTATAACATAAAGTGTAGGTGGTCACTAACAAGTATAAATCCAACGATGAGTTGGGATCGATCCCACAAGGAATAATACGATAAAGAATTCAATTACAAAGTGTAGAAGTGCTCTAATCTCTTGTATAAGAAAACGAATACATAGACATAAGGTAATTCAACAAGTTTTAAATATCAATATCTATATAGTTTGGTAACAAATTTTAACAGGATCAACTAACACGAAGTTTGATTAAGTATGAAGACAGACTTAGGGGTGTGTGAGTAGTTTAACACTAATTTCTTTTAATGGGCAATTATCAATTACGTAAAGCAATTGAATCTCAATGGGTAGATGGGTTTAGAATAAAATAGCTATATCTCGATCAGCAATCATGCTTCGAGTGAGTTCTCCCAAACCAAAAAAAGAATCATAACACAAAACAACCAATTCCTTAACTTAGCCCACTTTCTAAAGTTAGGTTGTAAAAAACTAAGTCAATATAATTATCTATGACTCGTTCGACTCTACACATATTTAGCAAGCAGACAGGCAGAGCGAAGAGGAGAATCAAAGGGGGAACGGGAGGCAGAGAGGACAAATAGGAAGAGCGGAGGAACCCAAGGGCAAAAAAACTTTATGATAGAACTAACCATACACATAAACTAATTTATATATTCAACCAATTAATCACACCTCTAGGAGAATGGGTTCTAGACAATAATTACAAAAGCAAGAAATTGTTACCAAGATAATGTTCGATCGATTGAGAATATCTCCAAAGCTTAAATACCAAAATTGAGACTTACACCATTAATCCTCAATAATAAAAGTTCAAAAACCTCTAAGAGTATTGAATAATGTCAAATTAAGTAAAAATTTCTAAAAGATATGGAACATTTTCTTGTTTTCTTCTCGAAAATCATATATACGTTCAAAAAAAATCTCAATATATCAAAATGCGGGCTGGTAAATTTTGTTGGGATAGCTAAAAAAACTCAAAGATTCACCGACACACACATCCTATTTATATTTGTCTTGAATCCTTCACCTCATTGTTCATTTCATTTAGACAAATTATGTAACACTAGCTACTCCACTCAGCGAACCACAAAAATGCCTTATGTTACGCCTAGTTTGCTTCGTTCATGGGCCACTTTGATAGAATGTTTGGCAAGCTGGAGGCACACTCAGCGTGTTGATGAGTGGCTTTTGTAAGCTCCAACTTCTCTTTCTTATGCTCTTTCAACTTTTTTTCTTCTTTTAATATTGGAATCTTCTTTCCATATTATTAAGCCTTCATTGTAGCATATTAAAAAAGTACCATCATTTATGAACATATAATACAAATTGAGGACACTAAATCAATCAATAACAAGCTTTAAATGAGTCAAATCCTCGACTCATCATCCAACTAACGACAAAGTCCTAATTTAGGGTGTGGTAAGAATGAGTAAAGAAACCGAGAATGAAGTTAGTGAAATCCATCCTTGTGAACATGTAGTGAAGAAATAGATGGAATCCCTCCATATATTATAAAAATAAGAAAAAGAAAAAAGAAAAGAAATGAACAATTTGTATCCATGCATTGTAATGGAAATAAAAGAGGTTTCCAATGAGTAATACCAAAATATTTATGTTCTATGAATAGGCCAAAGATGATTTGTGAATATGAAAAGAAATGAAGAAAATGAACAACAGAAGCAAAATGGGTCATGTTTCAGAGGGTAGTTAACTATGATTGAAATGATCATAGTTTTACCCTCAACTCAATTATAAGCCTTGAATGACCTTTTTGATCTACAATAATCCAAGTGATATGTTGGTTAGAAAATACAGGCAAACCAATGGGTAAAATCATGGAAGTTTTTTCTTTGGGAGTGTGAGAGTTAATTTAGATACATTAATTGTAATCCTTTATTGGCTTTGTGAGAGCATGGAATCAGTCTTGATGTTTGGACATTCCAATACTTTTGTTGGGCATGGATTTGCATTTTAAGTTAGCATACGTGGGAATGATATCTAATTGATGGTGGTGAGTCATAGTTGCTAACTTTGAGTGAACATTTGAAAATTTCATGTTTGGATTGAACCTAGTTTACACTTTCATGTCAAGTCTCAAAGGATGACTAGTTTGTAGACATCAATATCGAACTAATTTATATTGTGTTTAATTTAAGTACAAAGAGAAATTTAGGTTGGGGTGTTGATGAGTCAGCAATTTTGGCTCATTTAGGGATTTCTATTGAATGAATTGTCGTCCTCAATTTCTATTTTGTGTTCATAACTGATGTTTATTTTTTTATGTCCATCCATGAAGGATTAACACAATGCAATACATTACAATGAGAAATGAAACAAAAAGTTGTAAAATCTAAAGAAAAAAGGAAGGTTCAAGCTCATGTAAGCCATTATGCGACTCGTCGAGTAAGCTTCCAGCTTGCCCAAATGTCCAATGAGTTGTCTCATGAACTAATCCACCTCCACAAATGAAAGTGCCCTTCGAAAATGCACCGAATAGAATGATAAGCTTGATCCAACTAGCCTAAATTAAAAAACCAACTAGTTGTCGGTGTCAATGCAAAAGTTGCCGAGGTTTCCTTATTAATGGATCGTTGAGTCGTTCCACAATCCCGACTAATTTTGTCGATGGGACTGTGTACGGAAATTTTGTAATGGTTTTGGATACATAAACATTTATTTTTGAAGAGAGAGAAAGGAATATTAAATATTTTTTACTAATTAATACATATTTTTACAATACTAAATATTCTTTGAGAGAGTTTTGAACATAGTTATTTAGGATTAAGGCTTTAATCTTACTTAATCCTAATTTTTGCATTCAACATTATAGATTTTTCCATTTCTATGTAACATCTTTTTAGTACTTTATCTTGCTTTTTATTATGTTTGGCTAAACACCCTTTTCTTTAGGGGTGTGACTATGTAATCGAATATATAAATTAGATTGTTGGTATTATTAATTGCTATATTTAGTGTTGTTTTGAAATGGATTCAGTTATTTATTAATCTTTTCATTTATAAATTGAAGTTGCAAATTTAGTTCTAGTTTAGATATATATGCTTGCTTGTGAAAGTTTCTTTAGAATGGAGTAAATGATTGATAGTTGTATTTATTAGTTTCTTTACAACCCTTCTTGATAAAGTAGGTTAAATCAAGGTTTTGAGTATTACTCAATTGTTAAGCTTGTTGAGGTTTGAATGAACTCATTTGAAACATACTAGCGGATTAAAAATTAGTTGTTATAGGTGTAATCCGACCTACCCATTGAGATTTAACAACTTAAAGAAAATATTTGTTACCCATTAAGCAAAACTAATATGTGATTGATCATACACTCCTAAGGTCCCCGCTTTACTTGTTCAAACCCCGCATTAATTGTCTTTGTCAACAACTTATCACAAACTCTTAATATTGATCATTGAAACTTAAAAATTTATATCATGTTGTGTTATGATTATTTCTATCCTACAAGAAATTAGAATAATTTCATACTTCGTATCTGAATTTTATCCTGTATCACTCCTTGTGGGATCGACCCCAACTCAATGTTAGGTGTTAGCGACCGCCTACTATTACAACTCTCAAAATAAACTAGGATAAATTCGAGCTTCAAGGATTTCCTTGAGTTAATAACCTGTTAAAATCATTAAGAATAGCTTTTGAAGTCAGTTTTGAGGAAATTTGAAGTTAAACGTCAAAGGGAAACCTAGACGAATGGAAACTAGTTTTGTGTGTGCTAGTGTGTCCTTGTCTAACACCTAGACGGATATGTTTAGGGCCAAAATTTATGGGCACGACTCCCCAAGGACCAACCAAAGGTTCCTTGAAGAGGATCCAAGGTTTGGGAAGAAAGATTACAAGGCAGCGACTATGCAGCCTGTTTTAGGATCTTTTGGCGCGTTGAGCAGCCTACACATAAAGGGAGAAAAAGTTTCCTGGCAATGCAGGCTCAACACTAACCATTTTGCTTCAAATTAAGTTCCAGAACCAAGATTTGGAGGTGTCCCCGCGACGCGCAGCCATGTTCCAGATTTGATCATGTCATTTTAAAGTGAAATTAGACTTTGTTAAAAGGTCCAATTAGTGAAGGGTTTTTTTTTTTGTACATTGGCGTATTTATAAATAACGGTTTTTGAGTTTATTTTACACCGAATTCACCACTCAAAACAAATCCTCAAGTTGAACTCAAAAGCTCTCCATTCATTTTCTCCAAAACTTCCATTGATTAAACTTTGATGCTCTAAGGAAGAAGGTCAAATTTTCTCAAAGTTTTAAACCCAAATTTTGTGGGCTTCTATCAATAATTGATTTCTTGCTAGATTCTTCTATCATTCCAGGAGCCAATTCAAAGGCTATTCAAAAGATCTCAAAAATCATAAAAATCTTACTTATATTCTAACTGGGTTCTGCATGTAAATGTTTAAATTGATGATTTATGAAGTATTCAATTTTAATTCATGGTTTTATAATAAGAAATTCCATGAATCCATGTATTCCTTGAATTCCTAATTTTTGCTCTTAACTGGGTACATTGATTATGATCATATTATGTTGAATTTATGTTTAGATTGTTATGCACTATTGAATTATATATTGATCATTGTTTGAATTGTTCATAGATTCTTTATAGTATTGATATCTATATTGGTCTTTGTTGAATCATTGATATAGACGAATTGATGGTCTAGTCTTATGGACATTGTAATTTATAAGTTTTATTAATGTGTTGAATTATTGGAGATGATGAAAGATGGTATTGTGGCTATTGTATGGTTATAAGTTGACCTAATTACTTTATCAAATGTAGAATTTATATCTAATTGATATTGATTGGTGTAGTCCACTTATGGGTTGATTTGCTAATTTTGTAATACGATTGAACGGTCTCTTGTCGGCATAAATATGTGAATTGTAGTATCATCATGTTATTTCTTGTATAAATGTACAATGTGAAGTACTAAGGAGAGCCTTTGTAGAATTATGTTGTATCTTGTGTTGGTAGACTTAGTTATCCCTACTTGGTACAAGCATTACATTGAATGAGTGTATGAATAAAAGTCTAAGATTGGTATACCTAAAGTAGGTACCTTTCTATGAGTGACTAAAGTAAAACCTTCAATATGAAAAAAAGGTTAAGACTGTGAAACCTTTAATATGAAAAGAATGTTAATAAGAATATTTTAAGGGGTAGACCTAAATGGTGCCTCCTTCTTGAGTGGAATGATGGACTCAAAGGTAGGTTGGCCAGAACGACATGAAACCGTCTCTAAGTAATTCATAAGAACTATCCAAAATAGACCTTGATTGTCATCCCTAGGGGACCATCTTGGAAAAATGGTTATTTGCGGTTTGTAGGACTTCGTGATGTACTTCCTAATTACACCTATGTGAATGAAAATTACTCCATGAGGAATGAAGGCCAAAAGACATGCGGATATGTTAAGGGAGAGTAGTAGCTCTAGTGGAGAGTAGAGGCTATGGTATAGTACAAAATATCCTTTTGATATCCCCTAAACCATGTTTCTACATGGGATGTGTCCTAATTATACCCTTGGCAAGCAGAACTCATTCCACCGTGTGGGGTATTGATTACACCGGATTCCATACCTTGCCAATATGGTCTATATCGGTTAATGGCTATTCTCAACATGTGAGATGTGCATTCTAGTATTGGATAGGTTCTACAATGTGTAGGTAGTGTAATGGGACACTATATACACATGGCACAAGTAGGATTAAAGATGCTACAGTGACTTCCCTAGGTCTTCCAAGACCGTTATGTGAAGTCCCTTAATTATTTACTTGTCTCTTAAATGGTTTTAAGGAATAATGTTTACTTAGTAAAGGTATATTGAATTAGGAATGTACTTATCTTTGGTAGTCTTAAGGAACACCTAGGTGTGTAGTGAAGAGGTTGGATGGGTGGTCCATTCATGTCTCACTTACATGGGTCTTAGGATAACTTTAGGTAAAGGGTTTATATTGATAAATGGGTTACTTAATGATTGTGGTCGTACTTTATATGTGTATATTGACTCGGTGATGTTTTTTGTACTTGTCTTATGTGACTTTAATAAAGGAGCATGAAAACCACATCTTTAAGAAAATGTCCCTTTTTCCATGGTTTTCTTGGATGTTCACCATACTTAGTGCATCAATTGTGCTAATTACATATGTTTCTCTATATCTACAAGTGTAGATGGCAAGTGAGGATTAGTAGAAGTGCAAGCTTGGGAAGTAGCTTTCTCTCAAGATTGGTATGACCTCATATGTTCGAGGACATGTGTAAGGACCCTCAACAAGAACTAAGTTGTATAGAGCCTCACATGTGACTTAAAAGGTCAATAATATGATAATAAAGTGTTTTACAATTTTTATTATTGATTTGAAGTGATTTGGAGGTCAGGACGTCAAAAAAGTTTAGCCTTAAGACCGTGGTGGTATATTCTGTGGCCTTGCATTGTTTATGTGTTATGGATTCAAAAAAAAAAATTGGGATAGGGAAGGAAAGGTTCCTAACATCTATACGAGCCTATTTAGGGTCAAAACATCAGGGTACGACTCCCCAATGACCATCTCTAGGGGTCCTTGAGGAGGACCAACCTTGAGAAAGCAAGCTGCCCAAGGCAGCAACCAATTAGGCATGGGAGGAACAAGTCCGACTTGGTTCAGCGAAGACCAGATTTTGGTCCACAGCATGGACTCCACTCTCTCGGAATTTATTTTCAAAAATCTTGTAAGAGCAGCTCCGCGTCGCAAACTTTTTTTCCAAACGATAATTAAGAAAATGGAAGTTAAGTTTGACTTATCTAAAAGGTCCAATTAATGTTGGGATTAATGTGGGGATATTTTGGGTACTTTGGGTGTTGCTTATAAATGGTTTTTAATTCATATTTAACCCCTTTCACAAGGCAAAACCCCAATACCCAATCAAAAATCAAAAATCCAAAACCCTCTTCTCTTCCAAATTCTCTCAAACCTCCAATGGAGGGAAAACTCAAGCTCAAGCTAGAAGATTAATTTTGGAGTGCTTTCTTCTCCAATTGTGTGTGGTTTTTCTTCTAATGAGATATGCTAATCCTTGATCCTTAGTTAACCTTTAATCTAAGGATTTCTACCAAGATTTTCCAATGTGATTCTATGATCGAAATTCCAATATTAAATCTAGCCATGGATTGATTGTCAAATTGATTTCAAAGTCATTATAATGATGAAATTTATGATTATTTACTTATTTTATGATGATTTTCAATCCATTTTCGTGAAGAACCCATGATCCTCCTAATTTCTCAAATTGGCCTATAATGTGGGTCTTTTGTTCTTGATTCTATGTTGAGTGAATTGTAATTAGATTTTATTGAATTTCCTATTAATATTTTTATTCATGTGAATTGAATATGAATTAGGAGGAATGATCCAATGTGATCATATCTTTGAGATCTTGGTGAGTTGATATAGATTTCTCTACTTAGTATGGAATTGGAATTGAATGGCATTGTATGGTATGGTCTACTTGTGGTGGCGGTGTTTACTTTCTTGTCATTACCTATGTGTTGCGATCATGGCCTTGAAGGCAATATGTGTAAATTTATTCAAAGTGAAGATTATCATGGTTGTGAAGAAATTGTGTAATCTACAATGCTTAGTATCATGCTCTTGGTATATTGGTGATGTATCTTACATATGAATAATTATGTTAGGGTTAAGAGGGTATTTACATTTATTATTTATGATGTATTTTTGTGTAGAATGAACCCCTAATTTTTCAAAAGTTCAAAAAACATAATTTTCAATCAAATTTCATAATCAACTCAACAAATTAATCATAAATAATCTAGGCAACTATTGTGAGTGGTAAAACGGTTATTTGATTAAAATTTCCAAAGTATACCATTCATATCTTTAAATTATCAACCACAAAAACTCATGTTCATCCTCGAACATAAGATAAAAGAATGTATGTGAAGCTTCAAAAAGAGAGGAATCTTATGGCATGCAGCATTGGGACTCCCATCTAATAAAGTTCACCTTCATCAAATGAAACAATGTTTGAACTCCACCTTCACTAAAGTAATCTCATTTCTTTTAGGCATCAAAACATATCTTTACAATATAGAAATAGGATTGCTCGAATTGATAAAGCCTAGTAGACCCAATTCACGAAAAACCGAGTAAAAGTTGTGAGTAAAATCACATGGGACTCATCCAGCACGTACTTCTAAAACATGGAGACATGGAAATACCACTAACAATATATGTAGCAAGTACAACCTATGGGACACCTCGTCAATCTACCTACAATATGAAAAGTGCAAATGAATTGAGGGTTAAGCTTGTATTCCTTCAAAAACCTCATAAAACCCTTTATAGGTGACACTCCGAGCCAAATATTAATTCCCCATCATAAACTCCAATTCTCAAACCCTTCTATCTACATAGATTGATCGAAGAAAGTAAGTAAATAGTAATAAAAACATTGGTGCCTGGACTATTCAAGATATCTCTCAGAAAAGTTAAATCTTAAAGCATGCCATCTAGGATCAAACCAAACCTAGCGGAGATTACATATTGTCTAAAATACAATGCCTAAAATGGGCCATCTAAATACTACACTAATAAAACTTGTTGTAGGCAAACTCCGCTAAGGGCAAGTTTTGATCCCAATGACCACTAACGTTAGTCACACACGCTCAAAGAATGTATTTTAGCACTTGAATCATTAGCTAAGACTATCCATTCATCTTAGGGTGAAAAGTTTTACGAAGGTCTAACTGAATACCCAACCATGTTGGAAGACCCTCCAAAAGTGAAAAGTGAATAGCACATCTCGTTCTGAGATAATAGAAAATGGCACTTCGTGAAGTCAAACTATCTAATTAATGTGTAGTCTAGATAAGTTCTCTACAATATACTTCACATGAATTGGGATGAAATGGGTGTATTTCGTCAATTTTCCAACAACTACCAAAATAGTATCATAACAACCCATGGTGGTAGGTAGACTCGCAACAAAATCCATTGTGATACGTTTCCACTTCAAAGTAGGAATACGAATACTCTGAGAAACACTTGTCGGTTGTTGATGCTCACACTTGACCTATTAAGAAGTCAAGGACCTAGTCACAAACTTATGATTGTCCCTCCTTATGCTACACAACCAGTCTCTCTCACTCATATTGTGATACATCTTGGTCTCTCTTGCCTGCAGAGAGTATCTAGAACAATGAACCTCCTCTTTAATCAATTTTAACAAATCTACCACCTTATGTAGAAAAATCCTACCTTCGATCATCAATACTCCATTGACAATAAGTACATCATCCTTCCTTGGCCTCACCCCTTAAAATCTTTTCCCAAATAAGACACAACTTCTCATCATCAAACTATCACTCATGGATTGGGTCAATCAAAGAAGACTGAGCCTTGATACACTCTCCTCTAAAATCTTCAATTGGAAAAGATTGTTGTCTAATCTCTTAATATATCTAGCCAATGGTATCTCCTTAATACTGAACATGGAAAGACTCCCTATATTAGGATTCTTCCTACTCAAAGCATCAACCACCACATTGGCCTTCTCTAAATGATATAGGATAGTAATTTTATTTTGTAGTTCATCAGGCAATCGAGCCACCAACATTTCCTCAATTTCATATCACTAACTAAACATGTATTAAATATTCTAATCGTCGATCCAATGTTCACAATGCACCCTGTACAAATAGTGATAACATAAATTAAGCACAAATACCACTTCGGGAATCTCCAAATTATAAGCAGAGAGTTCCTTATAATGGTTCTTCAATATAGTGCAGCAATTCAAATTTCTTACTTCAGAACACAACCTAAATCAACCCCTGAAGCATCATAACATACAATAGAGTCCAAATCCCACTCGAATAGAGTCAAAACAAGTGTAGAAATGAATAAATTCTTGAGCTTTTGAAGTCCCCTAACACTCATCTATCTATTGAAAACCCACACTATGTCGATTCAATCTGGTCAAAGGGGATGTAATAGTAGAGAAACTCTGAACAAATCATCTCTAGTTGTTGAATCCCACAAAAATATAGATTTCAGTGGGATAAGTAGGTCTCGTCCATCCTCTAGCTGTATCAATCTTTGCAAGATCTATACAAATATCCTATTTTGAAACCATGTCCTAAGAATGCAACATAATCAAACAAATACTAGCACTTCCAAAAAGTTATATAAAAATTCTTTTACCTCAACTAGTGAAGCACAATCCTCAAGTGTCGAACATGGTCCTTCTTAATCATGAAGTACACTAAGATATCATCAATGAATAAAATTACAAATTCATCCAAGTAAGGTTGAAACACCCCATTCATCAACTCTATGAACATTCTAGGGGTGTAAGTCAACCCAAAATAAAAACCACGAGGAACTCATAATGGGCATACCGAGTCCGAGAAGTTCTCATACGGACATTCAATGCGCTAATATTCAACTAATGGTAACCAAATGTCAAATATATCTTAGAGAGAACAACAATTCTTCCTAAAGTTGATAAAATAACACATCTACATGTGGGAGAGGAAATTTGTTCTTTACTGTTACCTTGTTCAACTACATGTAGTCAATACACATCCTTATAGTCTTGTCCTTCTTCATTAAAATACAATAATAAGGGACCACAAGGTGACACACTAGGACAAATGAACCCATTACTCAAAAAGTCTTGCAGCTAGTCCTTCCACTTCTTCACTCAGTTGGGGTCATACATAGGGAGTAATAGAATTGGGATTAGTGCTTAGATCCAAGTTAATAGAAAAATAAATATCCATATTAAGAGAACACTTGAAAGATTAGAATGGAGCATCTTTAGAAACTCCTGAACTATAGAAACGGTCTCCTAGAAAGATGATTGAACACTAATGTCCCTCGTGAGGGATAAGTAGGACAAATACACTATATCCACTAATATTTTTGCACAAATAAAATAAATAAGATTGTCAAATAAGAACCAATAACACCTTTAAACTCAACCCTAAAAACACAAAGAATTTTCAAGGTCACAGTCTTAGCATTACAGTCAAGATGAGCATGACAAAGAGAGAGAGCCTATCCATACTCAAGATAAAATAAAAGTCTACCATAGAAAGAGTGATAATGTCTACCCAATCAACACACTCTTCCAAAGAAACAAGATAGGATAACAATGCTTGATTCATATGTAAGGGATTACCCACGGTTGTAGAAACACTAGCGGGAACATATATACTATAACATATTATATCAAACCTAACAACAAAATAGGTAGAAACATAAGAGAAATGTGTTTTTTTTGGTGTGGTTGTTTTTTTTGTTGTACCTGGATCATTCAAATAATATAGAGTATATTCAATGATAAGAGGATGAACCTTCATAAGGAGCATCATAAGACTCAGTCTAAGATCTCCTAGAAATGCATGACATCGACCCCATCTTCCACCTCAAGCATAGGTAGTACCTCTATCCTCACTTTGTTATAATGTAACACCATTACATAAACCTCTACGAGGAGTATGCCCACCTCTACTAGTCCTACCTCTACCTCGACCTCTAGTATGAGGGGTTAGTAATCTAATCTGGCCTGAATAATATGGTTAGGATTCTCTCCGACCATGAATAGATCAACACCATGAAATATTGTCGGTGTATCCAAAAGTATAACGATGTCTTTAATATAAGGATTGTAATCATAATTTAGATGAATTTCCAGAACTCCCTTAGACTATAATTCGCTACTACAAATTGTGAAAACCGTGCCCTACACTTTTTAGGTATCTGACTATTCTCAGTTGTCGAGATAGAATCACTAACTGGCCATCAACACTAAAAAGTCCCGTTGCATTTATAGGAACCTGTACCTCCATATGAGGAACCTAAGACTAAGTAGATGCACACGGCCTCTTAATGTCCCCAAGTTCCTTTATCTCCCCATCACCTACGCCTAATTAGGGGTGCTCACAATGGACCTGAAGGAATCCCTCTCATCGGTGTCTAGACTGGGAAACACCCCCTAGAAGTAACATGGCATACTTGACCTCTCGAAGGTCTTATACAAGCCCATAGTTATCATTCATCGCATTGTCATAGTAAATTTAGCAGAACATATAAACCTTCATAGTACATCATATGCTAGAATCATCACTTAATATATATATATATATATATATAAGAAGTCGTAATACATAGTTAGACTCTAAGTCTATTTTGCCATCTTAGAATAACCATCTATAGAGTAGAATAGGGACACAACCCTTAAAATCATCATATAATATTTAAGTATGACAACACTGAAATTAAACTTGGACCTAGGAATTCTTGGAAAATAAGGGCCCCTTTTTCGTGACCTTGTGACACGGCCATATCAAGCCCCTTCAACTCTTAGAGGACAACCTTCTAAGTTTCCATAACCTTCACTTTCGTGTTAAAATGATTAAGAAGAATGGGGTTTGTTAGACAAGAAGCACTAAGTATGAACTATGCAAAAAACATTTTAAATGCATTTAAAAGAGGACATCTGGTTAGTAAAACCATGACTCATGTGTTTCGTAAAAACTTCTAAAACTTGATATAATAAGCTAGCATGCCATTACTTTATATAGGCATGGACACTAGTCATAACATCAAAATAAAGACATATTATTCATTTAAGGAACATTTGCCATATTCATAGCATAATAATTCCCTTAATGTAAGTTTCTTACCCCTAAGTAACCCTTTAGTAATACTTGGTGCAATCCATGAATAGGGTCCCATTAACTATCCACACTCTAGCATCAACTTAAGGTCACCAAGGTGAATATTCACATAACCTTCATTTACATAAACATATGCATTCATAGGAACATAACACATCTTAAGAAACCTACTCCACATATGAACAACCATATTCCATAAACCACATATAAAAGTCACTTAAAGACCACATGCAAGTCAACTCTACCAAGAACATATTAAAGTACAATAGTCCACAATAGCATGCACAGGATTTAACTTCATAAATACATTGCAAGACCTTACTCATAATCTCAATCAAAGCCTACTAGTGCGATGTACATGTGAAGTATCATAACCTCACACATACTTAGTGAACTCATAGAGAGACCAAAAGTATATCACTTACATCATACATATACAACACAAGTGTAGACAACTTCATACATGCCAAGTAAGACCATCATATAGTCAATAAAACCAATATTATGCATATAAAGTAAGACCTCATAATACAAACACCTTAGGAATCATACCATGCATATTATCATACAGTTAGATCAATAACATAATATCATGCATATAAGACATATTCATAGTCATATACATATAGAATACCTTCCTAGAACTCACTTCAAGAACTACTTCTACAAGGCCATAGTAAAGTCTCATACCCTCACCTACAAGAAAAAACAACTTTCTAGGTTATCCTAGTTTAGGGTCCCCATTAATTTACTTCCATTGTCCAAAAATTTACTGTAGGAAAACCATAGAGATAAAACCTTAGAAATCTTTATGTTGTTATAAACCTAACGCCGAAAAAAAGGTACTCTACTTTTGCAAGGGTAGAGAAACATTAAAATATGCTAGCATATTAGGTGATATCATGTGCTAGATCTATTGTGTCACCCATAGTTTATGGAACTTGAGGAATATATGGGAAACCCTCTTAGGGCCTATGATGCTTGTAGTTATCACCATCATTGAGTATATGGTTAACAAGCCTTCACACGTTTCTGGGAAGGGGGCCACCCCTCATCTTCAAGTCACTCGGGGCTAATCTTAGAGTCTTATTAAAAAGCCTTTATTAACATTACTTGTTAAATGTAGGCTTTAGGAAAATTAACCCCTCACAAGCTTAGCTCATCGGTCATAGATGAGAAAGTCCTTTCATCAACCTAAACCATGTGAGAAAACCTTTGACATGGACATAGTATTATCAATAACCATTTAGTTTAGGATACAATTGAGAACACCTTTCAAGAGACCTTCTCTTTACTAGATTATCATACATGCATCATAGACATGCTTTCATGTCTGTGTGTACATATATGTGATAAAATCATTAACATAAACACCCTTGGACCACACATGTTCATGATTCACTTCATTCATGCATTTGTGTATATTTGTACATATATGATCAACCCTTTCATATAAAAAGATTTAGACACTACACATATTCATACTTCATCATAACATATTATTGATATCATAGCCTAATCATGCATTCATATTCATGTGCATACAGTAATCATCTTATAAACTATTTCACCAAGGTATACATGTGCAATATATAAGCAAAGTCCCATACCATTGCCTACACTAGTACACCTATCAAGTCATCCTATTTAAGATACATTTCATGGTTCATGGATATATACTTTACATGCATAGTACTAGACATTATTAGATATGAGAATTATCCTTTCATTAGACATCATGGACCTATACTACTTTATAAGCATGTGTCAGGAGTAAGTGTGTGTACATTGGACAACATGATCACATAATGGCTATCGATTTCACATTGATGCAGCCACCATATTAAGACCACATTACACATTCGTTCATAGACCACATACCACAATTTCGAATAGGAGACAAGAAATCTTCACATTGCATCCAAAACTTATCGCATTTGCTAAGATCACACATTCATATAGGGGTACATAGCTAGGGGGTCATTCACAATTTATATTTCATCATTGGAAGCGCATAGACCATACCTAACTCTAACAAGTTCATTCAAAGTTTGAAGACACCATTAGCACCTAGCACGTGATACTAGATTAAGAGACTAGGCATCTTACTCCACATCGTGTGATTATCATAACCACACTTCATAATTCACAAGCTTTCCTTCAAGGCTATAATCAAAACATCTAGAGATTGACAAGAACTAAACACCGCCAACTTAATCACCATACCACACAATGCCATACAAGGTCAATTCAACCATCAATTTTGCAGAATAGTAGAGAAATAGAACAATCTTACCAATTGAGTCAAGCTTTGATAATCATTGATCAATCCTAATAATTTATTAATAATTAATATATAATTAATTAGATAAAAGTAAAATAACATAATCAAAATCCACATCCACATTTCAATCATCATAAGATCAAGATCACACTATGTACACTACATCATCAATTCTACAGAAATTAGAGAAATATAGGTCAAGCTTACCAAATATTTAAACCTTGATCTTCATGGATAAATTATCCATAATTCGCCATCATTTAACATAGAAGATAGTTTAGTATTACTAATTTAACATAATAAAAATCCACGAATTCAATCAACACTGTAAAAGATCACAATAACCACAATATAGGCCAAATTGTGAAATTGGGAGGATCATTGATTTATAACAAAATTGATTTGAAAAATCATTATAAATAGTATCTAATCCATAATTCATCATAAGCATTATTTTAAAATCGTTTTGAGAAGGAACCCATGGCTAGATTGAAGGGTATGGAGTTTGTTCATGAATTCTATTTGAAAATCTGCGAAGGAACTCTTTAGATGACTGGATATCTAAAGATGAGAAATTACCATACCTTACTACATGAGAATCCGACGAAAAATTGAAGAAGAAACCATGAAAATCCAGCCCCTAGCTTGAACCTTGAGTTTTCCCGCCAATGGAGGTTTGAGATAATTTGGAAGAGAAGAGAGTTTTGGAATTTTGATTTCTTATTGGGTGTTGGTGTTTGACTTGACATAGGGGTTAAATATGTCCTAGAAATAGTTTACAAACGAGTCCCAAAGTTACCAAAACACCCTCATACTTATTGGGACTTTTATACATGTCAAACTTGACTTTAAAACGACGTAACCAAATCTGGGATGTGGCTGCGCATCGCGGAGGCAGCTCCGTATTCTGCCTCACCAAACTTTTGAGGCAATGAGCCTCTTGTAAGTCCCACGACATACAGGCACTTTAATGTCCAAACATGCGACGCGTGAGTGGCTCCATATTCTGGTTCTACATGGCGCCTTGGGCAGCCTCCTTGTCCAACATTTTGGTCCTCCTCCGGGTCCCTTAGGGTGGTCCTCGGGGATTCATACTCTAATATTTTTACTCTTAACATATCTTTTAATATTCTAGGGTCAACTCTACTTTTTTAAAACTCCAAACAACACATAAAAACAAGCCAAACATACAAGGACACACTAGTATATCTAAAGACCAAATTTTGAATGTCTTGGTCGTTCTTGGACATTTGACCTCCAAACCTCTTCAAATATAAATTATATAAGTTCTAAAACACTTAATTAACTGTGCATCGCATCTTGTAGAGGACTTGACTAGCTCTTAGCATATCATGGCATATCATGTTGAACATTCCAGAAAACGTACTTGTCTAGTGAGAGCCTATTAGATTTACGAATATGTATTTGGGTATTTGGAATCCAATGCCCAATATTGAGTACTCTTGGGAATTGTCAGAGAGAGGAATATTGGCTTAAGGATGTTAAAAAAGGCCCAATTTTCAAGTGTATTAACAAGTAAACTTAAAATACAATTTGGTTAAATACCCCAATTCAAGCTTTTTTAGAAATTGGTACATGCATGAAGACCCTAAGATATAAACATTGATTCTTTAGCACATTAGGTATAGGAAATTTCCAAAGTGTCAGCCTACGGTACCATAGCACATGACCATTTAAAAGATCATGTAGATTACGCAGTGCCCAAGGACATAGTGAGGGTCCTTGGACAAGAAATGAGTAGCAACACATGTGCAACACATGTGCTAACCGGCCAAGAGACAAGCAACCAAACCCAACCAAATTTGGGTAGGGCGGTTAGGGGGCAGCGGCGCGAACGACTTACGCCACATGAGGCCTAACTTTCTAACCAACTCTAGGATCTAACTAACTTACCTAACTAGCTAAATAACATAGAACCAACTAAAATAAACTAACTAGTTTTCCCGAAATCCTAATACCTAACCAAGTGGTGCTAGCCTAGTAACTAACTCAAGAAACATCCTAGTACCTAACCTAGGATGGTCCAAAGAGGTTGGTTATGGTCCTATTGACTTTGGGCTACTTTATTCATTACCCTAGGTCACATAATTAATTAAATTAGCAACTTAATTTATTAATTACATTCCTAATCAAAGATAACCCCTAAGTTCAAATTCTTCAGATTGGCTAAGTCACATGTTCTCTATTTTGAGTCACTTTAGGAGGGCATTTTGTAATGTCTAATTGATTTATTTAATTAATTTAATTAGCTAAGTGGAATTAGTCAAGATCAGGTTCATAAGACTGTAGACTAACGATTAATCAGTGTAGAAACCTCACGATCAAAAAAACAGTAACAAACAATAAGAAAAACCGAAAAGGTCTTCCTTATGCAATCATCTAGGCAAATTTCTTCAAGATTTTTCGTTTGCCAAGTATGGGGTGATCTTTGTAGATTCATTCTAATTAAGGTATGGGTTTATAGATTGGATTCTTCCCAAGAGGTTTGCAACGTTTCAAATTCAAGAAAATCGAAATAGGGTTGTTATAATGAGATGTCGAATGTTCATCTCCTTAGTTCTCCCTTATTTCCGATTCTATTAGAATGTAGAATTGTAGACTGTAAAACTCGATCATGTTGTTGGTAGGGGGTGCTAACTGATGCATTATGGTAGGGTTCTATGGATTTGATAATGTCGGCGGAGACATAAGGTTTAGATGATATGATTATGCCTAATAATTGTTGTGGACAAGACGAAATTGTTATAAGTAGTTTATGACATTAGTTTATTAGTTCTGGAATGAAAGGAATGAAGGTTTTAATTCATGTTTGTGTTTTACAATAGATATGTTTGTAATTGTTTGGAATGCAATGTTTCCAAGAACAAATAGGAATGAGAATCAAAGCTAGTTAATAAATCTACAATGCCAAATAAACTTTATAGCTTCGCCAAACTAAGCACTAACTTGCTCTTATGATCTAATCAAATGTTAAAAGTTGGTTAATTAAAATGAAGGTTTAGATTACTATAATATGTGAATGTTTTGGTTGATGTCAATAAAGTTGGCCACCAATATTATTTCCAAAATTGTGATTAGGAATTGACCAATATTAAGTCAAAAACCAATTCCATTATATGGCAATTGTAAATTATGATGTCTTATAAGGCTGAAAATACATTGTTAAAAATATCTTGACAAGATGTTAACTCACATGAACCTCATAACCAAGGTTTGTGCTTAATGATTGGGACAAGTCCACCAAACATTCACTTATCTAAATGAACTTGTGACATAGTATCACCAATAAGAGTTCACGTTAACTTTCCATAAAGATGGTACAAGACTACAAAAAAAAAACATCGAACAAGATAAGGTGCGTACATGAAATAACTAAAAGCTTATTGAGTTATGAAAGAGACCTAAAATGGGGTGTTACAGGAGAAAGTGAGACACAGTTCATTTGCACCTAAACAATGTATGTCAAATATTACTCACATAGCGAGGGTGTTAGAAATCACGAGAAAGATTATCAACCATAATGATAATGTAAAGAATTGAGTTCACATTCATCAAGTAAAGAAAGGGATTACAAGTCATCCATTAAGCTAACCATGCCTCATATTAAAAGCAAGCTTTCATAATGTATTATTCAACTCTAAAAGTTATAAAGTATAAGAAATTGAGCAAAGAACCAATAGATTAGCAATGATCTTGTGCAATCACATGTAAGCCTCATGAGATGATACTACCACCAAGGTGGATAAGGGTCTACAAAATCTCCTAGCCTTTGAACTATGTCGCCAGCATAGGTACTAGCCAGTGGATTTTACCTAAGAGTGCTAGGTAGTATTCGGCTTCACTTTGGCCAGTGAACCACCTTTTTTCAGTGTGGGGAAGACTCTAAAATGTTTTCAGTTTATTAACAATGATCTATGTCGGTTAAATGCTCCAGATGTTGATTTAACATTGCCGGTGAACCACCTCTTTTTAGTGTGGGAAGAGAAGGGATTTCATGTTAACTCACAGACCTAGGTTTTTAACTGTAGGCGGTGAACCCACCTCTTTTAAGTGTGGGAAAGACACTGGATTTCATGTTAGCTCTCATAATCTAAGTTTGTTAAATGCTAAAGATTTCTTAAGAAGAAAGAAGAAAAATTATTTTCAAAGTGAACATGAGATTAAGAAGAATTGGAAAAATACGTTCAAGTGAACTAAGGAGCATAATAATCATTAATAAGGCTAGCCCAATAAAGATTTGGCTTATAAAAAGCAAAAAACTTACTAACTCATTCAATTGGAGTACGAAATAGCCCCAACATCTTTATATTATGAAAATGATCAAATAATGGGCATAGCCAATAAAGATTTGGCTTATAGAGCCTTCCTGCCTAATTTAGTAATTAGGAACGAATAACTTGTGGTAAGGATAGTCAAATCATTTCCTTAATCTTTTGGATTACTTACTTTATTCGTTGTAGGACTGGGAACTACAATGAATTCATTTCACTCATAAGTAAATTATCTGTTCAAAGGAGGATCATGAACTACACACAAAAAGAAGAAAAGACTAAAAAATAACTAAGGGGTGGGAGAGAAAGCTCTCGGCCTCCTAAGGGAGCCAAAAATATTAACTTGTGTCAAGGTGTCTACAATTATGTAGGATTCCAAGGTCTTTGCTTGTTCATATAGAAAACGAGTTGTGAGCTTTAAATGCATGAAGACATGTAATAATTTTAAAAAAAAAAATATAGCATGATTCATAAATAAGAATTAAGGAAGTAATGGACTTCACTTTCCAAAAAGGGCATGTTGTATAGAAGAAGCTTGCCTTGATCATTGCATAGTCTTATGTGTTTATGGGCATGCACCCATTAATTAGTACAAGTGTGCTTCTAACCATATAACAATTACTATCTTTTATAGGTGCAGACCCGTTGAAGAGGATTGAAGTTCGTTTGAAGTTATTTGGACTAGTACCTCCAGACTTTGATGAGGTCTGCTGAGTCGAGGATGCCCGAAGCTCAATCTAGCTTTAAGTACATTAGACATAGCTAGTGGATGTTGTCCCTAGCCTGTTTCTTTCAAACATTTTTTCAATCGTTATTAGATGGTTGTTTTAGTTTGAGATGCTAGTATAGCACCACTTATGCAGAAATTATATGAGTTCTAAGTAGACTTCAGTAAAAAGTTTAAATAGTTTAAATTTTCCACAAATGTTTAAAATTTAACTGTATGATTGTGAGTGAAAGCTACGAAGGCCCTTGTCTGCGACCTATAAGGAGGAAAGACGCCGCTCTAATAGGCGTCTAAGACCCCGGTTGTACACATTGGTAGAGAAAATAGGAGGAACATCCTTCTCCCAATCATGAAAATTCCCTTTACATGTCATTCATCAAAGATCTCAACATGTATGATCATTTCAAATACATAAGGCAGTGTTTAGTTTCAATCATTCACCCAATAAACAAAAAAAGTACTCACACTAGATGAATAAGATCATGGAGTAAGGTAGATCAAAAGGATATTTATCCTTAGTCATAGTACAGCAGAGGTCTCTACTTATGTCACATCCGGGTTCTACTTTTATTGCACATAAGTATATTAAAAAATAACATAGTCATAATATTTGTCTCAGCTCATAACCATCTAATAAGAGTCTAAGAACATGGGAATAACCCATACATCATAGTAAGTATGCCTCACATCGGCTATAATGTTTCATACAAAACGGAAATAAAGAACAATAGAAGTCTATAACTAAAAACAATTATATACGCTAGATAATGGCATCGCCCTTGGAAATTGAGGACCTACCCCACTTTGATGATCAAGATATCCAAGTCTTCTTTATGTCGTCTCCAAAAGCCCTTCGACGACTGGAACCTAAAATGTTGGGGAAAAGGAGGAAATGGGGTAAGTACACCACTTGTACTAAGTATGAGACCATACGCACTCATATATGAAAACATTCTAAGAAAGAGGGATATTTCAATAAATTATTCACTTTTCATTTAAAACCTTTATGCACTTTCAACAAGACCATATCAACCAATAATGCATGTTCACTTAGCCATTGGCAAGTACATCACAACAACAACTACAACAACAACAACAACAAGTCTATTCAAGTCAACATGCATATCATATAATTGAATACATATTCAAGTAACTTTATCACCAAGTCATTTTAGACACAAGCATGTATAAGAGTACATTTCATAATAACCAAAGAAAGATAATTACCCATGAACCTTTATCAAGTCAACAAGTTCAATGACCAAGAAAAGTCTCATAATCTTACTCAATTTTAGTATCCCATCAAGAATCATGACATATATTCATTAAAATGGACCTTAAAACAGTGTCGAAACCTTATGAAACTTATGTTAGGCTCTTGAAAATGTCTTGGATTTTTGGTGTTACATTATCCCCCCCCCCCCTCCCTACTTAGGAACATTCGTCCCCGAATGACTCTAAAATCTTTGGAAGGAAGGAATAGACTCAAGACTAGCATCCTAACTAACAACAATATATATCAACATCAATCATATCAATTACACAAGGCAATTCAAAACTTCAATTATCATCATAAGGCTCAACATTACATTGTGATGAATATCCTTCTCACAACAACAAGAGCTCAACATAACATTTATGAGTCACTTATGTTAAAGTTCAACTTAACAATATGTCACATATCATTTTATCAAGACTCATTATATCAAAATGCACAACATAACTCAAAACAAGCCAAATTTTCAATTTCAAGTATAAATGCACACTTTCACTGTAATTCACTGTAAGGACACCAAAAAAAAGCACCTTTTGCGAAGCTTCAAAAAAAATCAAAGCAACTTCAATTTTAGTCATTATTTTCATTATTAGTAAGAACTTCTAACCTTAGTTTTCAAATAGATGAGGGTAACGGGACATCATGTAGGCCTCTTCCTCCCATGTTGCACCCTCAAGTAGGTGATTATTCCATAGATTTTAGTCGAGATTGCCTATTTTATGCATCAAGCATCTGCACTTATTTTTTTAGTAAATATAAATTGGAGTAGCTTCTTGAAGTCCATAGAAGTTTCTTATTGGTAAATAAAAATAATATTATTTTATTTTTATCCAAATTTTAAAAAGATTATTTTGATAATATCATACACAGTGACTTCAATTATCGGCATTTTGAAGGAGTGGACCTAGAAATTTAAAAAATAATTTTATGTCTGAGAAAATTTAATAAGTCACATTACGTATATACAAATTTATTTTTTATTTATTTACATTCAATTTGCCCTACTTTCGAATTTACTCGTCAAAAACATCATGAAATATAAAGAAAATTTTACAAGTTAAGAATAATGTTCTTCCGCTTAATGTGATTTATAAATGTAATATTTTATTTTCTATCTTTTTATTTCAAAAGCTAAATAATAAAACAATCAATTCAAAATATAGTACATAAATATCCATTCCACATATGTCATAAACAATCTCAAAGGCAAAGATCTATTAAAGTGCCAAAATCCAGAAATTTCGGAGACATATGTATTTCTCTGTCATAACTTATAAAACCAAGTTGCATAATTTTTTATATAAAACATAAACGTATCATTTAATTTAAATTAATTAATTATTTATATATTTCGATATAAAACATAAACTATCATTTTTTGTGACAGTGGATTAATTTTAAATTTGTATAATATTGACTATGCATGCATTTTATGTATAACATATGTATTGAGATACAGAATATATATATATCTATTTATTTAATTTGATTATAAATTTAAATATTCTGTTATTTTTACCACATTCTAATTTAAAGCACATATAAAATTAAAAAAATTGTGGTTATAGCTAATTATGATACCCGTACGACGTACTATTGAATCATAAAGTACCAGCCTTCATGAATATTAGTTATGTCCTAATTGCAGATTCAATAAGGGTAGTATTATTTGAGGGTAGTTGTTATAAAATATTCGGACTCCGCATTAATCATTCCTCGTATAATAAGCTGGATTACAATAGTAAAAACCATCCAATAATGGTAAATGTTATTGGAACAAAATACAGAGAGAACAATAATTGTAGCATCCCTTTTCTGGTAATAATGTTTTTTTAATAAATATTACACGATTGATTATGAGTTCAAATTTGATTTGAAATTAAATCATATTGGAATTAATTATTTTAATATTTTTTAATTAATTGTTTAACTTGTAATATTGAAAATATAAAACTTTAAACAAGAAATTATTTGATTACGAAAATATATTCTACCTTCTTCTTCTTTTTTAGAAAAAAAGGTTTGATGTATTTCAGAATATTTAAATCATTTTAATTATGTATCATGAAAAAAAAAAAAAATAACTAAATATTTGTTATAAAAGAACTTATAAAATTAATATACTTAAAAAAAAACAAAAAAATTGAGAAAGTAATATATTCATAAAATGTATATATTATCTATTGTACAATGGCTATTTATTAGCCATGAGTTAAACCAATACGTCTAATCTTGACCCATTATTTGCCAATGTGAGTACACCCTTGGCCTATTAGGGCCAGTGATGAGTTGACACACGTGATGAACTCTTTCAATCTTTGGGGCCCACGTGGGCAATTTTACAAACTCCCCCTTGTATTGTGTATGTAAGTATTAGCATACCATTAATATGCTTCTTGCTTTGCCTCATTAAAAACCTTCTAGGGAAAAATCAGTGGGATAAAACCTAGGATAAGGAAAAAAGAGTACGTGCACGGATTTACTCCCCTGTGATAAAACCACGATTTCAGATGGGAAGTTTTCGCATTCAATTTTTGTGAACCATTCTTTTCAGAGTGATGCTGGTAAAGATTTGATACAGAAATATGGTGGATTATCCCCTTGAACGAATTTATCGCCACATTCAATAATCACCATTCTTATGAGATCATGTGTGAAGAAAACATTTTTGTTGAAATGTGTGCGCTTATCTCCTTTTATAAGACTCCTCTTACTTGGCTATGCATGCCAGCATTGTCTTCGAAGAGAATTGGGTCTCTTGACTGCACAATTCAAAACCACATCTTCTTGATAAAATTGTATACTGATCTTAACCATTACCATCTATACGTGCTTCATGAATGGCTATTATCTCAGCCTGATTGAAAGTAGTAGCGACACTAGACTTCTGATAGATCGCCATGGATATATCAGTACCATCAGTATGTAAACAGATAACTGTTTGTGATCAAGCTTATGTGGGGTCAGAAAAATAAATGCATTAGTATGACCAACAAGATCTGCACTATCTATGTTATATAAAACAGACCCATATCAATAGTTCCCCTTAGATATCGAATATATGTTTTAAAACACCATTCCAAGTCTGCGTGTAGGGGAAGAACTATATCTTGCTAATAAATTACCGGAAAATGTTATGTCGGGCATCGTGCATTAAACAAGATACATAAGTGTCCCAATGTCAATGAGATAAGGTCAATTCTGGACAAGAGGTTCTCAGTCTCTTCTTGAGGTCGGAATCGCTCCTTACTCACTTCAAGTGACGACAACCATTGGAGGTGAGAGGAAGTACTTAATGGATGTGATTTGTCCATGTTAAAATCGTTTCAGATTTTCTCAGTATAGGCGATTCGATGGATGAAAGAACCCCGTGTACAAATATTCATTTGTAGTCCAAGACAATTTTTGTTCTTTCCAAGGTCTTTTCCTCTCAATTCTTTCTCTTAGATATTTAATTGCCTTTTGAACACTTCTGGAGTGGTTTCAATGATTTCATGCATCAAACATAAACAACAAGATACAAACCCCAATGGGTTTTCTTAATAAACTACAAGGACCAACTGGCATTGTTAGAACCTGTTTTATCAAGTACTCACTTAGGCGAGTATACCACATTCGCCCTGATTGTTATAGTCATATAATGACTTTTGTAATCTGATTGAAATATATTTCCCGAGATTTTGAAACTATATGCTTCAGCATTTTAAGTCCTTCCGGAACTTTCATAAAAATTTCATTATCAAGTAACCAAAAAGGTAAGATGAACCACATCCATAGATTGAATTTCAAATTTTCGTGTGTTGTTTTCGTACAGCCTAACGATGAGATTATCGAAGTGATTGCATCCACTTTCTCTAGAATGGAATCTGTGTCTTCATAGTCGACAAGGGCTAGTGAGAGAATCCTGTGCAACAAGGCGTGCTTGTATCTTACAATCTCATTTTCTCATGTCTTTGGAGGGAAAAAGGAAAGAGGGATACAAAAGTGAGACCCTACATCCTTACTTAGCTTCACATTGTCCCCCGTTAACTCTTGCTCGTGTACTTTTCTTTCCCCCTGTTACATTGTCATCAGTAGGTTTCACGAAAACAACCCAAACCTGTCCTGTTCCTCTCTCCTTTTCTTCCCATCTTCACCGACAACATAAAAAAAATGCGTCCCCGCTAGCTTCAGTGCCCCTTCTGGTTGATTTTCTAAGAACTAGAGCTCACTTTCTACTTGAGGTAGTTGTGTAGCTCGGGCTGCATATCCGCACCACACCAGAAACAACAAAACAAGACCTTCCACCATCTTATCCGTTCCTCCTGCTTTATTCTCTCCATCGGCTAAATCCACTCTAGTTGGGATCCAACCCCTTCCTCACGGATCTCTCTTCTCCCTTTAAAATGTAGGTCTTTTACGATAAGCAATTTGTCTACACTACACGCACTTCACTTGGTTTCTTTTGTAATTTCTAACATCACTAGGCGTTTGATTACTTGTCCAAAAATACTCACGCTTTTAGCAAAGAGAAGTTAATTCTGATTGAAGTGCTACTTGCCATTTGGCCAATCACATTTTGTCGACATTCTTCAACAGATAAAGATTAAACGCTCCTCATTTCCTTTCATAATGTTAAGTGCAACGATCATATGCGAAAACAGTATCCACTATGATTTTTGGATTGATCTAACTTATCCATCACCTGTTAGAACTTCATTGAGAGTTCTTCATTCAATTGAGTCTCGGGTTCAATGATCTCTTCAGGAAATCTTGGAATTCTTTCATGAGATTCTTTTAGTGTCATTTTTTGTACTTCTTTTTCTAGGAATTTTATCTTTTGAACTCAATAGTCTACCACACTTCAGGCGTTATTTGTGATTGATTCAGAAGCTACGGGACACTGGGTAGATGGTTCTTTGGTATGTCAATTCGGATAGGCACATTAGCTGCAGGAATATGCGAGATTTTTATCCTTTTGAATGAGTAAATGCAATTTGGGCAGTTGATTTTGTTTAGTTTTGCAAATGGATGACTTTGGACCTCTTGTTCAACACACATGGGAGCGTGGATCAAAATGAGATCATGATGAATGAAACTTTCCATGCATTCTACTTTAAGTTCTTTTCTCTCCCCCTAATTGCGGAAAAAATTTGTCATCAAATCGACAATCTGCAAATTTGTGCAGTGAATAAATCTCATGTCAATGGCCAATGGTAGCGGAAGTATGGAGGGTGAATCCAAAAACCCAACAATATCCCTAACCCTTTTTGAGGGCCCATCTTGGTGCGATGAGTGGTCCTACAGGCACATATACAGCACATCCAAAAATTCGAAAGATGAGAAATATTTGGTCATGGCAATACCATTGTGATGGGGAGTATTTATTATAATGAGTCGGTCTGAGACGAAACAAGGATGCTGCATGTAAGATATCATGACCCCCAAATGTAGTAGGCAAGTCACTTTTCATTAAGTAGCAGGTCTTTTTTAACTAATCAATGTAAGCGCTTAATATAAATGGACTCAGCAGCCTTTGAGTATGAACATGAGCTACAGGATGTTCAACTTTTATCCCTATGATACGCAATAAGCATCAAAATCTTGGATGTGGCATTCGCCAGCATATCAGGGCGAATGTCTTAATGGATTAATTCGGAAATTGCGCTCTTTAATCGTATCATTTGTGTGCCAATAATTTTGGGCAAAGTCAGGTTGCAGATGATAAGAGGCACAACATGAGACCATCTTGAAGATGCGTCTATTAGGACCATAAAAATCTAAAACGACCCACTAGATGGGTAAATAGGTCAACAAATATATCCAATGTATTCATTCTAAAAATTGAGCGGATCAATGTTAACCTTCATTGGTGATGGCCCCTAGTGAATGACTTTGCATTGCAAAGCCAACGCACAAAAACTTCATCATTTATAAGTCCTTCAGGTTCTTAATGGATGTCCATTTGAGTTTTCCGTGGTTGTGTCATCATATTGATCCAGGAAGACCTTTCGGTCATGCCGAAAGCACAAAGTCTTTAAGTCAAGGTAAACTTCTGGTTTACGATAGAGTGTTCCTTCAATCGTACTTATTTTGCATAATACAGGCCAGAAGATAAAGTGATATTTCTCAACCATTTATTTGTGGTCTGAGGACAATCTTGGGAATACCAAGGTATCAACATTCATTTCATTTATGTATGAAACAAGTTTGTCAGTTTTGTCCCCTTAGGCAGAAAACTAGTAGCTCTTCGGAGCATTCTATTATGTTTGAATTAAAAGAATTGTAGTAACATTTGCTTTTCTTCTAAGCATAGTGGAGGAAGTATTCTCATCTGTGAATATGGTGTGCGTTGTTCCACTTATCATTACAACAGATCTTATGATTGCATCATGAGGTATCCAATATATCTTTTACAAGATAAAAGATATAAACGAAAAAAAAAACATTCGAATATTAGTACAAACAAAAATTACCAAACCTTTTAGTTATGTACCAAGTCTAGGAAAACATATTCATATAGTTCATACAAACGACGAAAATGAAAATGAAATATATTTACATTATACAGACCCATCACCTATCAGGTATCTATCTTTCCTTCGGGATTCTCAAAGAAATCCCCTACTCAAGAGCATGGGTTCACAGTATCTTATGAAAGATAAGTGGCTTCAGCAGTTTTTTTCACCTCTTTCAGTGGAGGAAGCTGGATATCGCTCAACCCGACTGACTTGGCGTACGACAGGGTACATGACCAAGTCCTTTTCCTCCTACATCGGATACAAACATTTTGTTGTCTGAAGTTTTCTTCTGCACTACATCATATTTTTCATTTTCTTTTACACTGTGGGTGTTGAAGAGTTTTTATTATTATTAAAAAATTTGTATGTATAAATTTAATTTTTAAAACAAAAGATTCGGTATATTAATTTTGAAACTAATTTATTTAAAAAATTTTAAAAAACCAAAAAAAAAATTATTGCAAAGACTATACCAATGATTGAAATTATTCCTCGACTACGGCCAGGGCGGGCCACGACTTGGGGACACGACCTTTTCACGCCTTCAGATTGGTTGTTGAAAGTTGTCGTATTACTCAGGAAAATGACATAAACAGTAAGTTGACTTTCATGGTTTTTCATCAGTAAAGTCATTAGGTGTTTAGCAACAAGGAGATGTGAAATTTAATTCGGAATATTTTGTTAAATCCCATTTTCTCGATATTGCTGCCTGCAAGAAGGACTACCGTGAGGCAAGAAAGAAAAGTGGAAAACGTTTTCTCAAGCATATCATGGTCAGTGATCTTTGCTCAAATATTGTTTTGTGAGATGATTTTTAAATGGAGAGTTATACTCACTGATTAGATAAAATCTTGAGTCTCAAGTGGATCCAGTCATAACGTGCCTGTGGAAGGACGACCAACTTCAGGGGCATATTCTCTTTTAAAATTGTTACATCAAACCAGAAGGATCCTGAACAGTGTGAGATATTCCATTTCAAACCTTCATCAAGGTAGATGACTGGAGAAAATATCATGCCTTAGCACTTGTTTTGATTCGATGCTTGATTTTATTTTCTTGGATGTGTCTCTAGACCCATCGCAATCAAGATGATGAATTTCCTGCATCGAGTACCATGCATGATAGATAGCTTTTTCTCGATTGTCTAGAGCAAGAATTCAAGTTAGAGAGGAATTAGACATTATTAAAAAAATGAAATTTTATACCTTGAGGGCTTTTAATAGTTGTTACTTAAACTGACACGGAGACTCGTGCTGAGAACGTGTATAAAAGAACTACTAAATGAATATACTAAAAAGAAGAAATTGAGCAAGTAATATATTTCATAAAAATGTATATATGTTATTTATATGTACAATGGCTAATTTTCGCCATGAGTTTAATACACATATTTATAACTTTGGCCTATTATTGGCCAAGTGATGTACACCTTTGGCCTATTATTGGCCAAGTGATGAGTTGAACAAGTGATGCAACTCTTTAGATCTTTGGGGCCCACGTGACATATTTTACAACAGTTTTGTATTTATTATTCAATCATCTGATCGGGATACCTTAATCTGAAAGTAGTTACTAACTTTGATATAACATATTACAGAATTACTAATCAAGAAGAATTAAATAGTATTCCTATTAAATATTTATTGAGACCTATCTTTGTTTCTCCATCATACCACTCAACCCTTGACACCTTGTTTGGATTTTTGTTAGTCATTGTATTATATTATTAGTTTAATATAATATTTATTTTAGTTGTTATTTCAATATTAATGTGTAAAAGTCGTTAATTCTATTGTACGATACAAAGATCTATTTTGTGTAACAATTGGGTTGATGTGATTGTATCGTCACTTTAATATTATCTTCGTCTTAAATTATTTGTACCAATTTTTCTTTATAGTTGTTCCTAATTATTGTCCAATTTTTGACAAATCAAGAAAGAACAACATTTTTTTTACCTCTAACCCAAATTAAATGACTAATACTTTGAAAAATGTAGAACTTTAATCATTTCATATTCTAGGGGTTTAAAAATGGTACAACTAACTAGTATTAATTATTTTTAATAGGTTTGCCAATTCAAAAGTGGACAAGTAAAAAGGGACAGGGGAAGATTATTTTTATTTTATTATGAATTGTAGTAGTGATTTGATATTGTTTATTTTAACATTATCCTACATTTCTTCAATAGCCGCTGCTTTGTACTCATTTTTCGATAGGGGTTATTATTCAAATTAAGGACTTTGACATTCAGGCCCATATTGGAGAATGAACAATCTATTCAAACATTATATATTTAAATAACGCCATGATACAATATAATTAATACGATATTATGAAATGATACATAAACAATAAGAAATAAAATTGTACGATGAGTAAATTGTGGTTCTAAGTTTATAAGAGAATTACTTTTCTATCAAATTTTTATTTAATGTCTTAGATTTGAGATTTGATTATGAAAACATAAATCTTATTAGTTAAAGTATTGTTTAAAAAAATAAATCTAATTTATTGAGCTCTAGAATGAATATTAAATATCATATAGAAAAGAGAAATTTTAAAAAAGGAAAAAGTTGAGCTTTAACATCTAAAAAGTAATCTGAATATCATTTTTCTCTCCAAAAACCAATAATGACAATTTTAAAAAAGAAAAAAGTTGAGCTTTAAATCTAAACGTACTAACCATTTGTTCTCCAACAAAATGTAAACATGCACGACTCAAAGGAGAAAAAAAAGAAAAAATATCCGAACAGGAATTGGTCAGAATTCAATATTCTTATCTATATTATTTATTTTGTAAAATTATTTTTATTTTGTAATTTAATATAGTTTAGTTTTAAAAAGATAAGAACAATCAATATATTTTTAAAATAAAAAAATGTTTTATATTTTTAAAATTTTTGAACAAATTCTAATAATTGATTTTTTAACTATTTAGCATTACCTTTTTAATAATTACACTAAAATATTATTGTGTAGATAACGTTGAAATGTTGACAAATGCTGGTCATGTGAGACATGTTAATTAGTTGGCATGCGCAGTGTAAGGAAAAAGTTAATTTTATCATCTTAAATCTTTTAAAAAGATTCTCTGAATTTGGTTATTAAATAAATTCACTATAGTACATAGGTTATAATTTCCTATTTTAAAAACTAAGGTATACCTTTTCATCTTGGTAAGAAGCCAAAATATTAATCTATATTGGTTACTAACTAGTCATGACTTTTTACTCATAAATCAAAATTAATGTAAAATTGATGAATCAATTTTTTTTATTTAGTCTGTTATGATTCACGTAACTTTTTATATAATCTAAGAGATATGATCGTTTGAAGTTGATCAAAGTATAATCTTAATCAAAATTCAATTGATAAGAAAATTTATATGTCGAGCATCTACTTAAATTGTGAGAAGATGAAGTTTTCTTTTACTTAATTGAAGAATTTATTATTATGATTTGGAGCAATAATAAAAAGATAAATCATTTTAACTAGGGGTGTTCGCGGTTCGGTAGTTATTCGTTAAAAATCAAATTAATCCATCTAATCGGTTTTTTAAATCTCGAAAATCAAATTAAATCAAATAAAAAAATAACCATCGATTTAGTTATTGACGGTTTGATTCGGTTTGGTTCATTTTTTCTAGTTATTTCGATTTGAAAGTAATAAATTTTTAGGACATACGTTTCTTGATAAAAAATAACATCTAGTACGTGAACAATCTACACAAAAGCTATTGTTGGTTCAATTAAGCATTATTAAAATTATCGTTACACGAAAAAAGTTATTAAATTAAGAGAAAACATTTGACTATCTTATGAAATATATGGTAAGTAATAAATTTTGATGAAACTGAACTTAGGATTGTAATTAGGCTAAGATTTAAGTGCTAAACTTGAGAAAATTGTAAAGTTAAAGCTTTAAGTTACTTATAAGTTAACAAAATTTGGTATTTATTTATAAATTAATTATTAAAATTTAATATCTAATTGATCGGTTAGATTTGGTTAGTTTAGTAAAATTAAAACATCAAATTCAAACGAAGATCGTTTTTGTAAAGATGTTTAAAAAACAAAACATAACCAAATCAAATCAAATATAAGTTGGGTAATCAATTATTTCGGCATTACAATGTAATTTATTTTTTTTTGGGGGGGCCATGAGATTAACCCACCCTAAATTTTAAGATGTAATGGAATTGGATGGCCGTATTTTTTATTCGTTTTTTAAAAGTAGCTGGTCGGTATATTATAGAGTTAGAGGGAAACATTGATTGGAAAAAAATGGTCACATCTCACTTTTCACATCACTAAAATGAATAATTTTCATATTTTTGTGGCTAATATGTGAAATTATTTCTCCAAATAAATTTATTATTTAAAAGAAATTAAAAACACTAATATTTAACTTAAGCTCTTTATTTTTAGTTTGAAAAATAATAAATCTTTTTGATGTTTAATTTATGCTAGAAATTAGTTGAGTTTTTGTACGTATTTTATAAAATTTAAGAAATGACCCTCAATTAATATGAACTATATATAACATCAACTTTCAAAATATTTTAAAAAGTAAAGCAATAGCATGGTTTTAGAAATTAAAATTTATTACGTCCCTTTTTAGTCCTTTAGTATTCTTTTGATTTTCCGAATATCATTTTGCTTCATTTAATTTGATTATAGACCTTCATTTGTTACCCATAAATTGATCCATTTAAATTAAAATATGGTTTAAGAAGCTGATTCAGATAACAGAACTTGTAAGTTGTTTGTTAATTTGTATAGGTACCACTTATGTTAGGCTCTAAGAAACGTCTTAGATTTTCGAAGAGTGTAATTATCCCCCACCCTCCCTCTTAGGACATTAGTCCCGAATACTCTATAAAAGCTTTGAAAGGAAGGAATAGACTAAGGACTAGCAGGCCCTACTAAACAACCAATATATATCAACATCAACAATATCAATTTACAACAAGGGCAATTTCAAACACTTCGATTAATCATCATAGGCTCAATAGTACATTGTGATGAAATCCTTCCACAACAACAAGAGCTCAACATAACATTTATGGGTCACTTATGTTAAAGTTAAACTTAACAATATGCCACATATCATTTTATCAAGACTCATCATATCAAAATGCACAACATAACTCAAAACAAGCCAAATTTTCAATTTCAAGTATAAATGCACACTTTCACTGTAATTCACTGCAAAGACACCCAAAAAAAGCACCCTTTTGCAAAGCTTCAGCGAAATTCAAAACTTCAATTTTTATTCATTATTTTCATTGTAAGTAACAACTCCTAACCTAGTTTTCAATAGATGAGGGTAATCGGGATTCATGTCGGCTCGGCCCTCACATGTGCACCCTCCAAGTAGGGATTCTTCCAAAACCGACCCATCTCTTTATTTTTCTTAAGTTCTTACTTGCCCTACAGGACTATTTGCACCCGAAACTTCCTCATAAGAGAGATTATCCTTCACACCAAGACCCTCAATAGGAAGAATAGACTCGGGATCACCAATACACTTCTTAAGCATGGAACATGGAAAACCGGATGAGCCGAAGTCCATTCACTAAGAAAATTCATAGGGAACCTTACCAACCCTTTGCAAGATTTCATAGGGACCCACATAACAAGGACTCAACTTACCTTTCTTGCCAAATCATATGATTGGCATAAGACTTTTGCCCTACTAAGGCGTTTTGCAACCGGTTCTTATTCTATGAACTTCCTCCAAAGTCATAAAATCAAATCGGGACTGAAAAAGAAGGTACCAACTTCAAACCATCCACTCGGAGACTCACACCTCCGACCATACAAGCTTCTGGGAGGACAATGGAGAAATGGAATGAATGAAAATGATATTATAAGCAAAACTCCACCAAAGGAAAATGTGTATCCAATTCCCTGAAATCAAAATAATAAAAGCTCTAAGCATATCCTCAAATAATTGAAAGTACGCTCCGCTTGACAACCATTTGGGATGAAAAGCAGTAGTACTTAACTTCAATTGTACAACCCTTCTGGAAATGACCTCAGAACCTTGATGTGAATGTGGCCCCGATCCGATATGATGGATAACGAAAACAATGGTGAACCCACACAATCTCCTCTATGAAGATCCGAGAATAATTCTTCAGCCTGAGAATAGTAGAGTAGACGAGAATAAAATGAGCGGACTTGGTCAAACCTATTCAACAAACTACCCAATAGAGTATATGTGCCTTTGAGTCCGAGGCAGACCTTACTACCAACATACATATGAGTCTTCCCCACTTCCAAGTAGGGAACTTGATTTTTGTAGGAAGCACACAATGTTTTTTATGTTCGGCTTTCACTTGTTGGCAATTTGAACCTTAGCAACAAATTCGCTTATGGCTTTTTCGAAACCTTCCCACAAAATACTTCCCTAGGTCATGACCATTTTGTCGAACACGAAATGAATATAGAGCAGGACCAAGGGCTCCTCAGGATTGATTCCTCAACCCATCTACATTGGGAACACAAAATCTCCCTTAGTACCTCAAAACACCATCCCCCCTAAGGAGAATGACTCATTAAGCTTACCAAGGACTGATTCCCTCAACTCGATCAATGGTTTATCAAGGTGTTGTTTTTACTTCACCTCAACTACCAAGGATGGCTCGGAGTTATGATGGAACATAAAACCACCACTGGAAGAATCTTCCGACCTCACACCCAACCTAGATAACCTATAAATATCCCTCACTACGTATTTCTTGGCTTCATGTATGTAAGACACACTACCCATAGTCATACTACTTAGAGCATCCGCAACCTCATTGTCCTTGCCGGGGGGTTAGACAATGCCCATGTCGTATTCTTTCAACAATTCTAACCACCTTCTTTGTCGGAGATTCAATTCGTTTCGGGTAAACACATATTGGAGGTTCTTATGGTTGTTTTACACACAACATGGACACCATACAAGTAATGCCTCCATATTTTCAAGGAAAATACCATGGCCGCTAACTCAAGGTCATGAGTTGGGTAGTTTCTCTCATGCACCTTAAGCTTCCTAGAAGAATAGGCTATTAACTTCTCATGTTGCATAAGCACACACCCCAAACCCCACTTGAGATTGATCACAATAAAGAAACTAAAACCTTTGTACCCCTTCCGGTAAGGTAACACGGAGCGGAAAATAGCTATTTTCAACATTTGGAAGCTTCTTAATATGCTTCCGAACACTCAAATTTCTGATACTTTTGGATCAAGTAGTCAAGGAGAGGATACAATGGACGCAAAACCATCCACGAACTTAATAATAACACTCTAAAACCCAAGAAACTCCACGTTAGTTGGAAAAGTGCATGGTTTGTAGGCCAATTTTTCAACTGCATCCGTTTTTCTTGGATCAACCGCAACATCTTCTCTAGAAGATTCAATAACCAATAAATGTTATGCCAACTCAACAAAAATTAACATTGCTATAATTGGAAAACATTGATTCTCCTTAAGCACTTGCAACACCACTATCAAATGGTTCATGTGATCACCCTCATTTTTCGAATATACCAACTTCTCATCAATGAACACAATGACAAATAAACCTAAGTAACTTCGAAACACTCTATTCATTAGATCCATAAACTCCTCCGGAGCATTAATGAGACCAAAGGACATTCTAAGAAACTCATAGTGATCCAATTAGTCTTGAATGCTCTTTTGTATATCCTGTACCTCAAACACTAAGTTGGTGATACACCGGATATCAAGTCAATCTTAGAAAAGTAGATTACACATTGGAGGATTCAAAAAGTCATCAATTGGAGGGAGAGGAAACTTGTTCTTAATAGTGACTTTGTTGAGTTTGCGGTACTCAATGCACATTCTTAGGGACCCATCCTTCTTCTTCACAAACAAAATTGGAGCATCCCATGGAGAAATACTAGTTCTAATGAAGCCTTGAACTAGTGGATTTCAGCCGGAGATATCCGATAAAGAGGAATTGAAATGGTATTTGTATCCGGTAACAAGTCGATACCGAAATTAATTTACCGTTCGGGAGGAATACTGGGAAGATCATTAGGAAAGACTACTGGAAATCCACTCACTACGGGGACCGAATCAATGAGAGGAATATCAGAGTCTAAATATTGGACTCTTACAATATGGTATAGACTACCTTTAGAGATCATTTTGCATGCTTTCAAACAAGAGATGATATGACCTCTAGGAATAGAATTTCCCCCATTCCACTCTAAAACAGGTTCATTTTGAAAATTAAACTTCACCACCCTCGTTATACAGTAAATAGAGGTAAAGCAAGCATGCAACCAATCCATACCTAAAAATATATAAAAATCAAGCATATCAAGTTCTAATAGTTCAATATAAGAAACTCTATTGGGAAACATTATAGGATAATTTCTATAAACCCTTTTTGCAACAATCGACTAACCCACCGGAGTAGACACTATAAACGGTTCATGCAAATTATCGGGAAAAATGTCAAACCTTTTAGCTACTAGAGGAGTAACAAATCATAATGTAGCACCGGGATCAAGTAAGGCATATACATCAATCGAGAATACTTTCAACATATTTGTCACCACGTTGGGAGAAGTCTCATGCTCACCCCTAGAGTGGAGAGCACAAAAGCGGTTATTCTTTGGAGCCTTATTTGAACCACTTTCTTGAACACTACCCTTGTCTTTACTATTCACGTTAGGGAAATCCCTAACCTTTTGACCACTTTTCCCACAACCAAAGAAAATACCCGTTCGAACTAGGCATTCTCCTACATGTCCTTTCCCACACTTGGCACAACTAGATTTCTTATTTGGTGAACTAGTATCCCTTCCCTCTTTAGACATGCGGGTTAGAAACCCTATCTCCCTAGATATAGGGAACTTGAAGAACTTGATTTAGAAACCCACTTTTCTTAAACTACCATTATGATATAAGTGGTTCATGGTATAGTAATGCCTTTTTCCTTAAGTTTAGTGTGTTCAAAAGCCTATTGTAATAATTTTGATGTAAGTTTCGCTTTATTTGCAGGAAATCTGTCTAAAAGATGAATTCGGAGGTTTTTGGAGCGACAAATACAGAAAAGTACCACCTACGGAGCTTGTGCCGGTTCGTCGGCCTGTGACGGTCCGTAGGTGGCATTCATAGTTGGAGTTGTTGAAGGAAGAGGGGAGTTGACAAGGTGGGTTCGGAGGCATGACGGACCATAATAGCCTTGAAGTCCGTCATACTGGTTGTAATGAAAGATCAGAGAAGTAGTCCAGTACCCCAATTTTCATGAGTTCAAGTGTTATTAGACGGAGACCCCCCTGACAGACTGTTGTGCCTTATGACGATCAACAATACATTGCCGTCGAGGGTAATGAAGGAGAGAGCAGAAGAAATTGCCACAAGGATGGTATGTTCGGAGTCCATTGCCGGTCCGTCGTGACCGACGATCCGTCACGAGGTCCATCGATTCAGACGCGTTTTGAAACATCTTCCAGTAAAAATAAGAGTCCTTATTTATTAGGTTTTATTTATTTTGAATAGTTCAATAAAACCTCATTTTTCGAGGTTAGACTCCCTTGATTATTTTTAGACTCTTTGTTATAAGACCCTTGATTATTTTAGACTATTTGTTTATACTATTGATTATTGCGCTTCTTTGTGGATTAACTTGAGGATTATTGGTACACGTTGGAGAATCTTTGTTCTTAACTTAAATTTCATTAATTGATTGTTGGTGATTTTGGTGATATCAGTGTACTTTTGATTTTTACTCTTCTCATTGAAGTAAGCGCATGAATTCGTATATTATTTATTTGAATAGGGTTATTATGACTATGGGTAAAATAAACTCCATACTAGGGTTGTGGGAACCATGGCGAAATAATGAGGTAAAACTAACTAAAATAAGCAATTCTAGAAAGAGTTGTTCTTGCAATGTTATTGATAATTCTTTTCGTAAAGTCTTTTAAGGAATGGCCAAAAGGTTAGAACTCGCCTTAATGCTGACTTCCTGACAAGGGAGGGCTACATAATAGGAAAGAATTATCAACATCGAGTTAGGGTATACTATCTAATGGGTCAATATTGTTGGTACGAGGTAAAGAATAACTTAGTAAAAATATCGAATACGATGCTTAATATGGGGTAAAATATAAGGGTAGTATAGAAACACAGGTTGCTCGTACCAAGGTACGGAGGGAAATTTTGTAGATGCGACCAAGGATTTTAAAAATACATACAATTATCAATTTGCAGGCAAGATATAGAAAGAATGGTATAGTTAAATTATGAAGTTATGAAACTGTGGGGAACACGTAAACCCTAGTTACTTTTTAATTGATTAAACTCCAACATTTGAAGCGGTTAGTTGTCTCTTCAAGTGTGCTAGTTATTTTCATTTATTTAGAAATAGAAAACCCCCTTTTTTCATTTTGCTTTTCAAGAAAGTAATTGAGATGAAAAATAGAATAATAGATTGAAGTTACGTCTAAACTATTTTTCCTCGTCGGAACGATATCTACCTCCCCCCCTCATTAGTTGGGTTATTTTACTTGAGCGGGACCGCTTTACTCTTATTTGAGAAGTGAAGTTTGAGCGTATCAAATTTTGGCGCTGCCGGGGAAAGTAGCTTTTCATTAAACTTATAAACTTATTATTATAGTTTAATCAAAATTTTCTTGATTTTAACTGTGTTTTATTGTTTCTGATTATTGTAGAACCATCTTCTTGTAGGCAAACACGGAGAAGAAGGAACCCTTGTTTCCCTACGATCACGACTTAGAGCGTTATACTTTGAAACATCAATGGAAACTCGGAATTAATAATGATGATCCATAACCAGAAACCATCCATCTCCGTTGATGTTCATGGTAGTTGTTACCCGATGTCCGGGGGCGTGAACACCAACCGAGGAAAATTCCGCCTCCAAGACCCCAAGATACTACAGAGGCTATGACAAATAACAGACCGATGGGGCACTTGTCTTTCCCCTCTTACCACCTTTTGTGGTAACTAGTGCCTGATACAAATGGCTCACTGCCAGAGGTTGTGTTAAGGTCACCTCTTGAGGATCACATGACCATATAACAAATTAAGGGCAGTGTGTAAAAGTTGTGTATTGAGGGCCTTGACATGGACTTGTATGTAATAGGTTGTAAGAGTGTTCCTCTCGCACTGACAGGAGGGAGATACTATTTGGTTCACTGAACTTCAATATAACTCAATTTCACTGCGAACCAAACTACGGGATGATTCTTAGCACACTTCTACCCGGATCCATGCAATTAAACACAAAAGACAAAGTGAACAACTTGTGGCACTACCAGGAGAGCTGAGTAGAGTAGTTCCTTGGGATACGATTGTCAACTCGTTTTTTAGAAGGAGTCCCAATCACCGTATAGAGTATGAGTCAGTGAACGAATACTGCTATCGGGGATTAGGATTGATAATAATAAAGCGTGGTTGTGGACACTATAGCAGGTGGATCTTAGAGAAGTGTCCTTATGGTGTGATTTTCTTACAAATAGAGAAAAATCTCCTGAATAATAAGCTTGGAGTTGACTGAATTTCAGATAACGAGAGAAATACCTTCGCACTGCCAATCCACTCAAAACCCAGCCACAGATGAGAGTCGTGAGATTCAGACTGACGCCAGATGAGACCGAGTTTGGGTTGGTATTAAAAACATTATCACTGGGGTTTGTAAGAAAAGATAAAGTGCAGTTAATACGTTGTCAAACCACCACCACCTAATGATGAGTGAATATTATGTGGAGATTGCTATGAAGTAAATGAGCAGACGGGGGGTTTTTTCGACGAGTGCCCCACAGGCTAAATCAGGGAATAATTGGCGCACAGGATCAAGGGATCCAGGTTTCGGATCTATTGGTAACTATACCGTGAGGGGTCATTATGTTCGAGATGGAAAAACTAAAACGTGACGACAACTTCAACAGGGGTAACAATGGTAACAAGAAATGATAGGAATGGGGGCCCTTGTCCTCTCAAAAATAGTGAAGTTACTCAGGGATGGTGGAGATAGTATGGCACGACTTGAGGAATATGTTTGCCACAAAATGATGAGGAGATTCGATGCATAATGATGAGACATTAAAGAGTTAAGGAGTTATTTAGCGGGTATTGGACAAAAAGTCTATACACATGACAATATCATTAAGCATGAGTCGAGTTGCAAATGATCCAATTATCTCGACGGTGAACACACGGCAACCGGGCACTCTTACCTAAGCAACACTGTCAAAAATCCGAAAAATGATTGGCAACATGTATGGCAATCACTCTCGGGTGGTAAGAAAAATAATTTACCCACCTATGCAGTCTCATGAGGAAAAGGTGAGGATAAGGATAATGATAAGGTGTAGAGGATAGTGGTTTTTGGCTTTAAAGCAGAAGATAGCACCTAGAAAAGAGCAAAACCCCTATATAAAGGGAAAGTCCCTGCTATACACCCCATTTCTCGGTTAGTTTAGTGAACAAAAAAACCAAGGATGGTAAATATTGGCGTTTTATAAACAATGATGAAGAAGCTTCTATCAATGTCCCGTGTTAGACGCCTTCTAGACAAATTGCCCGGTTATGCCAAGTTATAAAAAATTGTTACAAAGTTCACGTCGAGGATTGATGAGAGATAGACATGCAGCATTGTCGTGCTATTGCTACAAGATCTCTCGTACAAAAGAAAGATCCGGGTGCATTCACTATTCCTGTACAGGCGGAGGTCAATTACATTTTTGCGAAAGATTATGTGATTGGGCAAGCATAAATCTCATGCCCCTGCGCGAGTTACACGGAAGTTCTTGTTTGGGTGAACCAAAGCCACTCGAGTGCGGCTTTCTGATGGTTGATCGACAGTGGAAAAGGACCTATAGGATACTACACGATGTGCTAGTTAAAAGTGGAGTCATTATATTTCCGGCAGATTTTGTTATTATTGATGTGAAGTCAAATTTTGAAGAGTGCATATTTTCTTTGGGAGGCCATTTCCTTGCTATGGGTAGTATAGTGATAGAGACTTATTGATATGGAAAAGGGGGTAGATGTGGGTTTAGATGTTAATTTCGGCTTTGAACAATGAAGAATCGACCTAATATTGTAGATCCATGAAGGCAGAGTGGTGAGCTCAAATTGTTATCTGGCCATATCCCACAAAGAAAAAGATGAAGAAGCTAACGAACTAAAAAGTGACAAACGCGGAGTTAGGGTTGGGGATTGGTGCTTTTATACAGTTCTAGGTTGTATTTGCTTCCGGCAAGCTCAAGGCAAACGGACTGGCCCTTACTGATTACCCAGTATTCCCTCATGGAGCAGTTGAATGAGAAACAAGGAGGAGTGCGTTAAGGTTGGAAAGGAGAACGAATATAAAACTCTATTTTGGGCATACTGCATTAGTGAATGAAGTGATCGCGGCAACCATCTGACGAAGGATGAGTAATCAAGTGTCCTAAGTGTGTCGCAACGTTAAAACGGGCTCTTGTTGGAGGCAACCTACTACTTGTAGTTTTTTTTCTCTTTTCTTTTTTAGTAATGGTAGCCTTAACTACAATGGGTTTTTTAAATTTGCAGCCACATCACAAGGAAGTTCTGAAAGGAAAATCCACTCTTGCAGTAGTCACTGACGGATACATCGGCGAACTGTTGTGCTTTGTGACGGACCGTCGCATTGACTCGTCGTGCCAGGTACGTCTTTATTATTTTCAACTAGGGCACACGCGACGGAACACAATGACAACCGTAACAGCTGAGAAGGACAGTCGTCGGGGATTCATCGCGTCATATGAAGCGCACTTGACCCGGACACGATTGAGTTGTTTTTAAAAAAAAATCAACATTTAAAAACCCCACCCCGTGCATTTCACCCTTCCTTCCCTCTTTCTCCAATTACGCCAGTTTCAACTTCCAAAGAGCAGAACCCCAACTCTCTGACACAGGAGCATTTGCTCCAAATTCACCAATTCCGTAAAAAATTCACTATCTACTAGCGGAGTATGCTGCTGGGCGGTCTAGAACTTGATCTCAAGTAACTTCCTCGTTGTTTTCTCATATTCTAGGTATGGTCTCTGATTTATACCATTACTTTGATTTTTGTTTCTCAATTAGTACAGCCTAGTTCTATTGAGGGGTCATTTCTCTAATTACAAATTCTATGTGACATAGGTTGAGAATCCTCAAAATTGTCGGGATTAAAACTCTGAAAAAAGGTGACTGAGATTTATAATGTACTATGTATTTGGGTTAGACAAAAGTATAAGTTAAAAACACAACTAATTACATTCGGGTAGAGGGATGAATGGGGAATCCCTCAGTTATGTCATTGAAGACAGAACGAGATCCGATGACAGCAGTCTACCCATGGACGAACCTTCATGGGGTCGTCCCAACATCCCTAGCCAACCCACGGTCAATTATCTCCACTGTCCACCAACGGACACATGCAACAGACCGTCGTCTCATGAAGGTCCATCCTGCACAAACCGTTATGGGTGTCAGAGACACTATCATAAGGGCCTTCGCACCTTTTATAAGTGTCCTACAAAGAATCTAAGGGACCGTCATTACCCTCGACGGCCGTCCTTCAGAACCTATTATAACGGTCAGGACCCCTCTCCCAAGGGTCTCCATATTTTTCCATGTCATTGGTCCTCGCGGGAACAACTACGACGAACCGTCATACTTGTGATGGTAGTCCTTGCATATACCGTCCACTTGTTAGAGAATTTACTCAGGGTTTCCACATAAACATAGTTTAAGTAAAGACATTTGACGGACCCCATGAAGTTACGTTCGACTACGGACAAGTCGTCACATTGGTCGGCGTGTTTCACTATTATATAGATAGAAATGTCAACATCATAAATCTTTCTTATTTGTGTGTTCTGCTGTCTTTTTTCTCCTTCTAGTACTTAATATTGATTTATACAGGTAATCTCTATTATGGCACCAAAACAAGATCGAGTCTATGCAACGCATGCGATCAAAAGTCTGTCAGCCTAGCTGCCCGGGCCTAGTCATTGGCTTTGATGTGAGCATTGACCCGGGACGTGCCCCAGGCCCTTCCACCCATCCCAAGCGCATGTCTGATTGCCAGAGCCACACCCAAAAAGGGGCATTGGAGTAGTCATGCCTCCAGTCTGATGAGGGGCCACACTGACCGACAAACCTTCTGGGTCAGCTAAGAATGAAGAAAGAGCGTATGGATCTTAGGGTTTCGGGTCGGAGGAACGGAAGCCTCGGATATTCTCAGGTCCCTGCACCCGCTAATGCTGCAAGTTTTGCCTCGTTGATGAGGCTGACAGTTTGGAATCCACACCCGATTTCCCCAAAATGTGCTCTCACCCGGTACCGCACAGCCAATCGGTGGTGTGTCGACGGGCTGTATCAAGTTTATTTTGATGCAAATGTTCTTCAATGAAAAAAGAGTTTGACTCGAAACTTACATTGACGCGGGTCCCTACGGCAAGTCTCCCAACGATGATAGAGATCACAATCTCTTCACCAGACATCGACAGAGTGGGAATAGCGAGTCGTTGGGAAGTTTATGGTGAAGAGTTTGTTACGAGAGTTCTACGCCACTACGTAGCGGACTCTCAAGATCAAAATTGATAGGCGGGATTCTCCTTCCAAAACAGGACCCACTGGAGCAGGTCCGAGTACGTGGCATTCAGGTTGGATACTCCCTGCCTTCCAACTTCGATATCTATACGGCTGAGAATGTTGCTGCCAATCAGGGACCCCTTTCATCACTGAGGAGTTTGACTAGCGATGGAAGAATTGTCCAAAGATGGCCAATTCCTGCGGTGGCCACGCGGAGATGAGAACACCAAGAGATGGATGGCCCTTGATGAAATTGTTCGTTGAGGAGAGGGTGCTGAATGGGTGACCGAAGCCGAAGAGGAGAGCATCAATAAGGAAACCGACCTTCACGTTGTGATGTTTTTGATGGTTGATTGTCTGCCACGTGCCTTTTCCCCACAACCGCTGAAATATAGTCACTGGGATCGTGCAGTACATGTATGGCGGCAATGATAAGTGGGTTTGAGGGGGATTTTTTTTGCTTGGCTTCGACAGGCAGGTATGCACGAGAGGGCTTTTAAGGTTTACTACAACTACTTACCCTTTCCGTGCATGATATTTTCTCTATGCAGCGTCGCAGGTGCCTATATGCATGTTATCAGCTCAAAGACCCGCTGGGCACTGTTGTTGTTGATATCGGCCTCATCAGGATGAGGCCAAGGAGTTGGCTCCACGCAGAGGTGGGCTCCCGTTCAAGAGTTGCTCCACTTTGGTGACAATTTGCTGATACGGTTAGCACAGGACGAGACACGGCCGCAGGCGCTTCCACTGACACTACCCCTATCGAGTCTATCCTGGGTAGTAGCACTGCCCGAGCTCCTCTCAGCTAGCCACCTTTCCGTGCCTCTGTCCCCTGATGGGTTCCAGAAATTAGAGGCACAAAAAGGCGACACTTTTCTGCATCACATCCAGCCTTGGATGCAGAGGAGGTTCTATTGATGAGGCAGAAGAGCACTTGGGAGCGGGAGAATGGTCCAGCATCAGCAGAGAAGATGTGAGGTCATAGTGCTCTTGGAACGCTTTTGATGCGGGGGGTTCGAGCCCGAAGCCCCTCAGGTGGATGTTTTCTTGTGTCGACCCTCAGGCTGCGGTTTTGACAGTCTTCAACAGACATCAATGTGATCTTAAGGCTAGGGTGACTGAGTCCGACGGCCCCTTGCAAGAGGGACTATGAAGGACACAGTTTAATGATGGCGTCCCTATTTTGCCAATTCAGAGATTCACCACCTCCACCTCGGAGAGCATGACAAGAGGCGTTAGGGTTTACAGGAGATGAAGCTCGAGCACAGAAGAACGAGCGCCGTGAGATGGAGTCTGTGCGAGGAGAGCCTCGCTTGCTGATGAGGAGGCGCGTCCAGATGAGAGCAGTAGAGTGTTGCTGGGCGGTGCTAGCTCCAGAATGTGGAGATAACGGGAGGCAACTGATCGTGTTGTTGATGCTTGGAAAATAACTTACGGGTGCAGCCGGATACAAAGGTAGGTAGTGGGTTGGGGAAACACGACCACCAGCTTGCTGATCGTCGGAGATTTGTTTTGCCCCAGTTTGCTCACCACAACTCTTGTATTTCAATTTTTTTTATGCATTGGGACCAATTGCATGTCTTTTGTTGGGGGTGGGGTAAATTGAAGTGGTGCTAGGGTGAAGTATGAGTAGCCAATTCATTATCCTCTTTTGCGGGTTTTCTTACCTGTGTTCTTTTTCCCAAGCGAGTGATTATTTTTTGTTGACCGGCAGTCTATATGGTGTAATTTTATCTGAGCAGTGATGGCTACAATGATTCTTGATATTAAAATGAAAATGATGCATGACTGCATAGTAATTGATTAAAAAGTGTGGCTCTAGCATGACATAGACGGTACACCCACTCTATGACCCTAAGTTAAAATTCGAATCTAAGGTCCGATAATCTGGTAAGAGGAATGAGATGTAAGGGTGAGGTGAGAAATATTTTGAATAGTCCACGATTTGTACTGAGCTAGAACTTGTCTGGTAGTCCTGCTCAAAGTAAGTTATAATGACAATGAGGATAAGGATCATAGGCCTTGTTTCAATTAGCCCATTTTTAGCCTAAATAAAAGAAAACCAAAATGATAATCCTTCTTGGATCCAAAAGGGATTTGATCTTAAACGAGACCTTTTTTTCACCCCAACTATCCTTTTCTGGAATAATGTGTTGGCCCTTATCCGTCCTGGACATGTCCACATCACCTTTGTATGCCAAAAAGATAAGCTTGAGGGGGCTAATGCAGTAAAAACCGTTTTTTATGGCCCTGACCCAACTTTAGTAATGTGCTTTAACTCATGGGCAAATCCATGAGTTGAGGGTGGCTATTATGAGGAATGTCTGGAAAAGTGGAGTGGAAAGAACAAAGAGAGAGAAAGAACAAAGTAAAGATGACTCAAGAATCCGTTGAAAGAAAAAGAATAATTAAAAAAACAAAGAAAAATACACGAGAAATACAAGCAAGGAAAAGAAGGAGAGTCACTTACACAAATGAAGAAAGAGGGAAAATAGCAAGGTTTAAGAATATGAGAAATTGGGCGAGATAAAATGATTAAAAAAGTGGTCTGTTTAGCCGATATGTCAAGGAGGAAAAAAAAGTCACTAAAGTATACTAAAATATACCCTACTGGCCTTGGCCTATGTTGCGACCTAAGAAGTACTATCGTGATCCTACGAGTTGTATTAGGAACATAAAGCAGTGGAAATAAGGCAAGCTTATGGCAATGATGAAGAGTGTGAATTTGTTCTGAGAGTGATGTGAAAAGTAATCCTTATATCAAAACTTAAAATCATGGTGTGAACATGAGGATTGTTTTGAAGTGAGGACCACTAGTTGCAATACCGAAAATATTAGACCCCTCGGTGAGAAATTGAAGAGGATAGGTGTTAGTACATGGTAAGTCAAGTGTTCATGGTCGATCCATTAAACCAAGCCAATAGTGATACATACATAAATATGATGAGATTGATCGGGATTAATTAATAGCCAAATGATTGAGAAGGATGTTTCTAAAACAGGATACCCTACTGTACAAGATTGTAATGAGTAATAGTGCGTCGCTTGAGGACAAAACAACGAAATTAAGTTGAGGGTATGGATATATCGTGGGTTTCCGTATTTTTTAATGCTTTTTCCTTAAGTTTAGTGTGTTCAAAAGCTTTGTTGTACTAAGTGTTATGTAAGTTATCTTTATTTGTAGAAATCTGTCCCTAAAAGATGAATGCGTAGGTTTTTGAGTGAGAAATAAAGAAAAGACACCTACAGAGCTTCCCTGTGACGGTTCGTCGTGCCAGTACGTTGAGGTCCGTAGGGTGGCATCGTAGTGCAAACTATGAGGAGTGTGGGGTTTACAGAGTGCGTGATGGACGTCGTATCCATGACGTTCTCTTGTGGTAGTCATGA